>CAIGRK010196557.1:0-21212 GCA_903798315.1 Fraxinus greggii | reverse complement strand
TTTTTTTTTTTTTTTTGTCAAAAATACATTTTGAAATAGTAAATGGAAAATGTATAATTAAAAAGTAAGGAAAAATTTTGGATTTGCATGTAATATTATTTTATTGATTGAAAATAAGATAGAAAAAAATGTATTTTAAAAATAATATCAAAAATCTATTTTCTATTTTTATTTTCTTTTCTCAGCAGTCACCCTATTTATTTCTTCAATCAACGTCAACTTAAAAATTTCAGCTCGCCAAACGGATCCTCGTACTTGGTTGCATGTTTTACACGTGTCCTCAAAATGCCACGTTTCTCTAAAACATGCTATTTATATCCACTGCTTCAAAATCATATTCGAACCCTAAATCTTTCAACAAATATGTCTCCACCTTTTGCAATCTCGTGCATAACAAAATCCATTCCCCTTTATGCGTCGAATTCAAGAACTCGACTTTTATTTCAAAATTTCAACAAAAATTTGAAACATGACCGTAATGATGGCTCGCCGGCGGAGTTGACTGAGACTCCGGGTGTTCCAATATTTGATCCAGTTCCACCGGAAAGGCCATCTGATCCGCCCCCGCTTTCACCCGGACCGAATCCAGGTCCAGAATTCCCGATTCCTCCACATCCATCGGCGCCTGTGCCGGAGGCGCCGCGGCCACCAAGTCCTTCGCCACCTGGGTACCCTGAGATATTTCCACCACATGCGCCGGATATCATACCGCCGAAGCCGCTAGAGCCTGGGCCACCACCACCTAGGCATCCCGAGATTCTGTTACCAATTAAAGTGTAGATGGGCTGTTTTTTAATCAGTAGGTTAATAACGTTTCATTATGTACTAAAAATAATATTTAAATAAAGTAATCCGTTTAGGTTTAATTCGGAGTATGGTCTATCACTAATATTTTGTTATGTTTGGTGCAATTTTTTGTCTCTACATCTCTCTTTCTCGATATTTTTTTTTTAAGAATAGGAAGAAAAAATAGTGATGTGATCTCAAAAATTTGTGGATAATAAAGAGTAATAATTATAATTGTATGTTTTTTTGTAAGAATAGTAAGAAAAATAGTGATGTGATCTTGTGGATAATAACGTGTAATAATTATAAATGTTAATAACGAGTAATAACGAGTAATAATTTAAGAATATCTGCATTAACACAAATCATTCATCTCACTCAATCTTACAATTTTAAATTCATAGGCTTAGATCTTGTTAAAACTTTATTTTTAAGCACTGATTTTATTAAATTCACAACTTTTTATCCGCCTTTTTTTTATCACATTTCATAAAATTCAACTCATAATCTCAAAAAACAAACAAGGCTAGGTGAAGTTTAAACATGTTGAGAGTAGCTACTTAGCATATCTACCTAGTGATAAAGTCTAATTACACCACTTGCTATAATTATGAATTATGTCATTTGACATCTTTGATAACATTGTGTGTATAGTCAAAATTTGTGTCATTGATCATTTTAAATGTTCAAATCAAGATCAAAGATATTGATCAGCTCACGTAACGTCAACCAAACTGTCAACCAAAGTGTATTTATAACAAAACTATATAATTATTCACTTGTTTCAAGGTTTGGATATTCTTTCGTAAACAGAGAATTAAGAGAGTATTTTGTTGACTCTTGAAGCGTACAAAAGAAAAATGTTAGCAAATAGTCAAACCACTCGAGTAGGAATAGTCACGATACATTTCACAACTCTTTTACGGTAAGATAAAGGTCTCATCAAAATTCGAAAACTATTACTATCATCTTGACACAATTTCCCATATTTTACATCTTTTTTTTCTTGAACAATGTTATCTTAACCTCGAAAATCTGCACTACCTTGATATTAACATATTTTTTCCACCTCCCTATTCATTTGTATGTTAGTTACACATTCGAACACAAATTGTTAGGCACCAAGATTTTTCATTCCAAAAAAAGGAACCAATGATCAGTGGCATTCTAACGGTCAAAAAAATTGTCGATATAAATTGCATGGGGATTAGGCATATGAGAGACAAATAGGCATAGTTGTGTCTAGGGTTTAAAATTGCGTACCTTTCAATGAGAAAGAAAAGTGAAAGCAATAGCGAGAAATTTTCTAGATTTCCCCCGATATTATATGATTCATGACAAACCTTCAAAATATGAGATGTCCTCAACCATGTAATGACTTGCTGAATACTTGCGAATAATCTCCGAGTGTGAGGACTTACAGATGGCATCTAAAATGTGATTCGAACCCAATATGTGAGGACTTACTAATGACCCCTAAAAATATTAGTCAAACACGAAGAGGTGAGGCTCTATGGCATCGGAAACACACTGAAGAGGCTTACAAGCCAACCATGAAAAGATGAGGCTATGCAACCAGCTAGGAAAATATAATGGCAAAAGCTTATGAGTCAACCTCGAAGAGACGAGAATTTATAGCTGGCCTCAAGAGATTGCTAACACAATAGAATTCATCAAATTTTCGACTCCATCTTCCTTGTAATATGGACTAAACCAATCTGAAAAAACCACAAGATTCCTAATGCGTAGGTATGAAGCAAGTGATATGCTAGCAGTACGTAGTTGAATAACAAATATAACGTGTGCATACAAATACATTCTATGCCAATAGAAGTAATAAAATGCTAGTAATATACTAGTACTACATTAATCCAAAACTCCAAGCCAAATATGTATATTGGGTTAAGGACTCTATGACGTAGTAACAATAGTCCCTATACGGATTTACAATCCCGACCGAAGTTACATTTAAATGAAATGCGTTAAGTCTATGACTTTGGGCTGTAAAGCCATATTTTCCTACGTGGGTCATGTACCTTTTATATTGAATACGAGTTAAAGACAATACTTCAGACGAAAAGCGAAGGTACCTTGTGCAGGTCGATACCCCGACCAAAGGTCACTTATAATTTATAATGTGTTAAGGACATGAATTCGGACTAAAAGCAGGGTGCCCTATGCGAGCCGATATCTTCACGTAATGTACCTTTTAAATTGATAATATGCGTCAACGACAATGCTTCGGACGAAAAGTGGGGTGCCTTGTGCTCTTAGATATCACGCTAAGGGTTCCTTGTAAATTTAAAATATGCATCAATGATGGGACTTTGGACTAAAAGTGGAGATGTAGTGTACATGTTGATATCCCGACCAAAGGTGCCTTTTAAATAGTCATCTTGTATATAAACAGGATTGGATGCAATATAAATGGCGGCTTGATTATCGCAAAATAACTGAACAGGTTGGTTGAGAGTTATACATAGGTCCTGTAACAGGCTCCGGAACCAAACCAATTCACATGTAGTAGAGGCCATTCAACGATATTCAGCTTCGACTGATGATCGAGATATCATTCTTTGTTTCTTTGATTTCCAAGAGACCACGACATCTTCCAAAAAAAATGCAAAAGCCAGTGATTCATCTCCTTGTCTCCAAGAATGCTCTCCAGTCAACATCACAAAACGTTGCCAATTGCAGCGGCTTTTTTGTAAAATAAACCTTGTGATGAGATGCTTTAATGTATCTCACAACTCTAAAAGCTGCTTTCCAGTGGGCCTTTTTTTTGGCTTAGAAATTGATTCAAAACTTGCACAGAACAAGAGATATATGGACGAGTGATAGTTACGTATAACAATCAACCAATTAATCTTCTACACTCTTTTGGATAGGCAAGTTCGGGTCTTTCCTCCTCGTTAAGCTTCAAATTTTGTTCTATTGGAGATCGAACATATTTGTCTCCAATTAACCCATAATCTTGTAAGATTTTCAATGCGTATTTTCTTTGGCATATGGAAATCCCTTTTGAATAGCAGACTATCTCTATCCCCAGAAAGAAATTCAACCTCCCAAGGTCTTCCTAGATACTCTTTCAAGTTTTGAATTTCGGTCTCATTATCTCTCTCTATCACCATATCATCAACATAAGCAAGCATAACAATGAAAAAGGTGTCTGTCTTTCTAAAGAACAATGAGTAGTCGACTTTGAATTGTGTGAACACAGTTTTAGTGATAACCGAAGTTAACTATGATTCCGTTGCCTTGAAGCCTATTTCAAGCCATAGAGGGACTTTTTCATCTTGCATACGTGATTATCCCCCTCTCTACCATATCCCGATGACAATGAAATGTAACCTTCCTCTACCAAATCACCATAGAGGAAGGCATTATTAACATCAAGATGGAAGAGAGACCTACCTTTAGAGGCTGCAGTGGCCAATAGGCAACAGACTGTGGGCATTTTTGCAACCGGGGAAAAAGTTTCGAAGTAATCCTCATCTTCCTTTTGTGTATGTCCCTTGACTACAAGGTGTGCATTGTATCTCTCAATGGTACCATCCGCCTAGTATTTCATTTTAAACACCCATTTGCATGCCACGATCTTTTTGCTTCTCGATAGTATGGTCAATTCCCAAGTGTTGTTTGCTTGAAGAGCTGTTAGTTCAATCTGCATAGTTGTTCTCCAGAGAGAGTACTGGTTCAAAGTGGCAAAAGAGGTGGACTTGAGCTCTATTATGATGGCTACAGTGAGTAAGGGATATGTAATCGTAATTTAAAATAGAGGAAAGTAAATGAGAAACCTTAATCCATTTCTTGTGAAGTAGGAGAACCAAATGGTTTTGATAGAGAAGTTACAAGTCGGCAATGGAAATCTTGGAGAAAGCCATGTTGCTGTCTTTGTCTGGTGGATCTTCTCAGCTCAGGGACATTGTATGCTGGTGCTGGGACATTTATCTCGTGTTGGGGTGTTCACTTTGGTGGAAGTGCACCGTGGATAGGTTGTTGCAGATGTGGTGTCACTGCTGGTATGATCGGGTGCTGCAGGTATAAGATCAGAATATTCTGATATGGGGTTGGGTATTATGGGCGGGTCATCAAGTCTTGAGTTAGGAGGTGTTTGTAGTAGTGGTGGTAGCTGATTTGTATTTTGAAAAAGAAAGGTATTTTCTTAGGAGACTACGTCACGACTAATAAAGGTTTCTTGTCTTTCAGTCAAAGAGTTTGTAACCTTTAATGTCATTTGGGTATCCTATGAATAAATATCTACGTGCTCTTTGATCAAACTTGGGTTGGTGGGGATTGAAATTTGATGCTTAGCATCGACATCCTAGAGTCTTTAGGTGAGAATATTAAGGAATTTTGGAAAAAATGATTTCGTATGGGGATCGGTTTCGGAGATTCAAAGAAGGGATTTTATTTATTAAATACGATGTTGTGACAACACATACTCCCCAGAATTTTAAAGGCAAATTGGGTTGAAATCTAAGAGCACTTGCTACATTTAGCATGTGTAAGTGTTTTCTTTCAAAAATGGAGTTTTGTTGAGGGATACAGAAGCAAATTTGTTGGTGAACTATCCCCTTTGAAGAGAAGAATTCTGTTATTTTGAAATTCTTTTCCTTGATTATATTAAAATTGATTTTCAACAAAATTGAAGAAACATTCTATAATCTGCGTTGTTTGAAGAAACTTTCGATAATGAACACAATTGAATGAACTAATTGAGAAAAGGCCCCAAATATCCATGTATATCAGATCAAAATGTACATCAATAAATTTTTGACTCTTTGTAAAAGACAAACATATTTGTTTTGTCATATGACACATTGATGCTTGACAACAAAATGAGGAATATTAGGCTTTATACTATGCAACAAACTAAGGCATTGATCGGAGGGGTGTCCTAATCGTAAATGCCACAACTCTGTTGTCAAAATAGAGAGCAAGCCACGGGTTGGTGAGATGGCAGCTTGTCCCCAAGCTGATTCTCTTCCAAAAAATAGAACCCATGTCTTTTTCTAGCAATTTCAATCCTCCTCCAACTGTACAGTTCCTAACTAAAACATTGTTTAGCCAAGAAAATTAAACAAGCGTTTAGATCTCGACTAGTCTGACTTGTAGAGATAAGGTGGTAATGGAAGTTAGGCACAGTCCCTATATGTGAAACTGGTACCATAGTGCCATTGGGCAAGTAGATCGAGACATTTTGCAGACTCTCTCTTTATGAGTAGGTCAAATGATATTTTGATGTGATCAGTTGCCCCACTGTCGAGAATCCATGTTCTTCTACTGATGATGCTATTTGTGCAGCTCAAAGAGTGTCTCAAAGATATAGGTAAAGTAGTAAGAAATTTACCATTGCTGTTTGATAAGTTTAAACCTTGATTCTCTAAGTTGCTGTGGGATGGGGTGGAATTTTGGCTTTGCAAAAGGGCTATGAGCTGCCGTATCTGATCTGGTGAGATGTTCAGACTTGATACTCCTAAGGCCTCATCCAAGGATGCATTGTTGGCAAGCTTTTACCGTGTTCCGCTTCCAGGTTTTGGTTTATGCAATTTGTGGTTTGAAGGGTATCCATAGATTTCCCAACAAGTTTCCACGATATGGTTTGTTCTCCCACATTCTGTGAATGATGCTCTCTCCTTAAAACGTCCCTTGTAGATTCATTTTGTCTGCTTGGCATTTTTCCTCTGATTCTGAGTTTTGCGACTATTGACTGCTATTGCTTCAATTCTGTAACATTCTGGATAAGATTAGTGAGCTCATGATTAGCCTCACCTTGTAAAACAAGGTTGATCATGTTATCTAATGAGGGCATCGAGTCTTTTATTAGAATCAGGTTCCTTAGGCCGGCGTAAGTGTCATCCAACCCATAAGGAATTGCACGAT
Organism: Fraxinus greggii; assembly: GCA_903798315.1. Taxonomy (NCBI): domain Eukaryota; kingdom Viridiplantae; phylum Streptophyta; class Magnoliopsida; order Lamiales; family Oleaceae; genus Fraxinus; species Fraxinus greggii. Next base: position 14,540 of record CAIGRK010196557.1, on the reverse strand, counting down.
TTGTCTTCTCTCCAGCCTTTTGTTCTACACCGAAATTGTACCACAATCTATTGCTGAGAATTTGAAAGATTCCTCATACCTCAGTATCTCTTCCCAGATGAGTTTCAACTTGGAAAAGTAGATGCTGGGTTTTTTCTTGTTTAGCTGCTGATAGTTGCTACCCAAGCATGAAGATCCTGTTATTACTAGATCTTGCAAATCTTTTCTTGAGCTTACCCCCACACTTCTGATGCAGAGTCAGAGAAAATGATATTTCTACCAATCTCAAATGAGAGACTATTGGTAAGCCAAGATAGGATCATATGGTCACACATCTGCCACTATGAGTATTTGGCATCGGTATCAGCATGGGTCACACATCTGCCACTGAGTATTTGACATCGGTATCAGCATGTTTTGTGATGGAGCAATCGAAGAAGCTGATTTGTTTTTGGCTGAGAGGGCTACATACATAACTCTACTCCAAGCATTAGAGGGCTACATACATAACTCTACTCCAAGAATTGTAGTTATGAGGGGTCAATGGTTGTGAGACTAAAACAAGTCCACGGTTCTCCCCCATGATGTAGGGAAAAAAAGGATTAGAAAAATCGTCTGCAGGCTGTTTAGGTTCAGCCATAATGAGGGTTGGTGCGGAAGAAGATTACGATGTGAAGAAATGATGTTAGGATCGGTAAATCAGAGAGGTTCAAAGCTTCAGCTCTGATACCATACGAAAGAGAGAGTACTCTATTTTGGTTACCAAAGAATTCATATTGATTTAATTGAGATTGTACAAGATATTTACTCCTAATTTATAAACAAAAGTTAAGCCAAAAAATATATACAGAACATTTAAAATCTAAACAATAGGTAGCGGCTATCTATTTCTGTATTCCGCATCACATATTTCAAATATAGCAAGCCTGCTCTATTTTCCTCATCCATCAGAGGCTTTTTTTCTATATAAAATCAAGTCAAACTATATATGGAGAACCACAACATATAGCTCTTCCCCAGAAATCTGTTCAGCCTTTCTTCTATGTTTTCTCAATAATAAGTGAAGCAATCATCTCGCGTATCAAGGCATCTTGCAAGGCTAGGCACGAATAATACAACCATCTCTAATGGCAAGGCATTTTGCAAAGCAAAGTATAGGTGAAGCAATCATATCGCAGGGCAAGGCATCTCATGAAGTGATGAATAGGTAAAGCAATCATCTCAAAAGGTGAGACATCTGGCAAAGCAAAGAATAGGTAGAACAATCATATCATGAGCTGAGGCATATCACGTAGTGAGGAATTGTGCTTAATAATCTTACAAAATCTGGCATTTAATCTCAACCTGGAAGCATGTTGAAAGAAAAATCAAGATCTTGGCAAATTAATTGAAACTTAAATTGATTCATATTTATCTTCATGCTTTTAATTGTTGTAGCCTTTGACTTGATCCCAATATACAATAATACATCTTGCGATTTCGAGATTTTAAAGTTGGCAGGAAGAAATTCTAAAGGCCGTCATTTATATACTTGGGCGCCGATGCTTCAAATTTTCAATAGGTAAAACGGTCATCTAGATGAAAAAAAAAAAATTAAGAGCTTAAAATACACATGATTGACATTTGCAACGTTATTACTGCCCCAAAAAATAAATCCATTATCATATACGCAAGATCTTGAAATAACTCCATGATTGATATCACATACGGAAAAGATAAATGAATCGTTGGCCAACATGCACTCAACAAAGGTGGAGCCCAAAGGTCGTTGAAAGAACTTCCCCATGATGGGTCGATGGGTTGTGCTCCAATATTTGGTCGACCACAACGTGTTGGAAAATAGAAGGTTGATGACACAATTCAGACCCACTCAAGAACTAAATGGCAATGACACTCCCCTGACCATAATTACCTAGCATGTGGAATTAACCATCTAGCACATTGAAGGGACCACCAACACAAACGAAATGGACTGCCTATACATAAAAGCTTTTCTTTTTCTTGTCTATGTATTTTCTTTCTGCAGATACTTACTATCACCTGGAGGTCAAACGGGGGAAATGGCCCAATCTCTTTTTGTAGGTGACAGAAGTGAATGATGACATCTTGTTCCACTAAGAAAGAGAGTCAGGACACAACAATTTCATTGGCTTCATCTATCAGAATGAGATATAAAAGCTATCTCAAAAAGGGGAACATGAGTGAGATTCGACTAGTGGAATTATAATCTGTTGTTTGAGGTCAAGAATCATCGTCACCACTAGCATAAGTAACCCAGACTAATGCTATGAAGACCCAAATGGTGGCCATGATGGCCTTTTTGCAGAGCTCAGGGAACTGTTGAACCGTTACCTATGCCACCAGAAGTTCCACTAGATATATTCATTGAGTATTAATGCCACCTCTAGTAGGACAACCAACTGCCCCTCTAGTTGCGGTAGACATTGGAATCCTGGATCCCACAAGTAATCATCATGTTGGAGGTTCCCAGGTGCCACATCACAAGGCCGTCACCCAGTGATTAACTTAGAGCAAAAATTGGCATAGATGATGATGATGATGATGATGATGATGAAAAAACTTTGATGATGCTTTATCACGAAGGAAGAATAGACGTAGACATATGGTCTTGGAAAGGGATCCTTTGATACCTAAAATAACGACGGTCCCTCTACCAAAATGCTTTAAGCAATCAATGATAGAGGCATATAACGGAGTTACATGCCCACTTGATCATCTGTTGAGCTTTGTGGACTTGATGAGACTATATGCAATGCCTAACATAGTGATTGTCGATCCTTCCTATCAACATTGAGGATAGAGACTAGGTAGCAACTCTAACTCCTCAATTTATTAGAACGTTTAATGAACTCTCTCTCAGTTCTATGACATACTTTTATAGTAGTAAGTGAAAGAAGAAGATGACCACAGGATTTATGTATGTTGTCCAGGAAAAGGACAAGTCACTACAAGACTACTTGTTAAGAATTAGTAGAGCCACGCTTGACATAAAGACCTTCAAAATTCTGTTGTTGTTACCATTATGGTTAATGATGCGCTGAATCATCCTTTAAAATGTTCAAAAAATCCATCTAGGTTGATATATTGGTTATTGGAAAAAGAAGATAAATATGTAGATGTGAAGAAGAGACTTCTATGAGGAAAGGGAGCCTGAGACTCATAAGTGGAAGTCACATAGGAGCAGAAGTCAACTTAAAGGGACAAAAAATTGAGCATTCAAGCAGGGATCATGCCCATGGTCAGTCGACTAGACTAAAGTATAAGGATATTAGAACTTTCACGCCTCTAAATACTGTTGGGGGATATCACACCGACAATGTGCATGAATTATATTCTCAANTTCTATGAGGAAAGGGAGCCTGAGACTCATAAGTGGAAGTCACATAGGAGCAGAAGTCAACTTAAAGGGACAAAAAATTGAGCATTCAAGCAGGGATCATGCCCATGGTCAGTCGACTAGACTAAAGTATAAGGATATTAGAACTTTCACGCCTCTAAATACTGTTGGGGGATATCACACCGACAATGTGCATGAATTATATTTTCAAAACATACATTTGACGTACACAAAATGGAACAAAGTTTCAACTTACCAAAATAAGATTTGAGAAGACGAAATGATAATTACTGAAGCCGAATACGTGACGACGGATTTAATCATTTCCATTCTTCAATAAAAAATATTTCCTATAATCAAAAGAATAGTTAGTTTTTCTTAAATCTAATCTCAAATTCAAAGAAATCAGAAAATAGAATAGGAAATGCAAGTGATTGGATTTATCGAGGCTGATGGTTTTTTGCACAAACAATAGGAGAAAAACAGAGATTTTTTTGTATATCAATACGTAAATAATGGTTTGTCACTGCTTCTTTACACATCCATCATTGAGTATAATTCAAAAGTGTTTTCCATCACCAACTATCCTACCTACTACCACTAAACCATACTTGACAGAATGTAAACTTGTAGTAGGTCCAAACTTGCCTAACTTTTACATAATAATTTAAGTTAGGATACGACCAAAAACATGTAAACACAAAACATTGGTTTGGTGACAACAAAAGTGTCACACGGCATTCATCCTTCAACAATCCTCCATGACACTTTTGTTTAAAACACCAAGACATTTTCTTAATGTTTCAAACCTTTCTTTTGACAAAGCTTTATTCAAAACATCAGCATGTTGATCAAGAGAATTGCAGTGCACTAGCTTCACTTCAAGATTTTCCTGTACGTCTAATTGCATGATACTTGATCTTGATATGCTTTGTCATTCCATGAAACACTGAATTTTTAACCATTGCAACTGCTGATTGATTATCATAATAGATGACAGTTGCGTCAGTTTGTTTATGATTAAGATCCTCCAAAACTTTCCTCAACCAGATAGCTTGATTAGTGGCTTCTAATGCAGCAATGTACTGTGCCTCTGCAGTTGATTGAGACACCGTTTTCTACTTCATTGAGTTCCAACAAATAACACTTGGTCCCAGATCAAATACATAACCACAAGTACTTTTCATATCATCAAAGGAATCGGCCCAATCACTGTCTGTATAGCCAACTAAATCCTAATTTTCTGACCTTCTAAACCAGATTCCCATTTCTGCATTCCCTTTGATATATCTAAGAACTCTCTTTGTAGCTTGGAAGTGTACTTCACTTGGTTCTTGTCTGAATCTGGAGAGCAGATTTGTAGCAAAAGTAATATGTGATCTTGTGATGGTTAAGTACAATAGGCTTCCCACCAAACTCCTATAAATCTTTTCATCGGACTCCTTGCTTCCATCTTCCTTTATCAGCTTTAAATTTTGCACCAAGGGAGTATTCACTAGTTTGCAGTTCTCCATGCTGAATTTCTTCAACATTTCCTTAGCATATCTCATTTGACAAACAAAAATTCCTTCTTGTGTTTGATTTATTTCCATGCTAAGAAAATACTGCATTTTTTCAAGATCTGTCATCTCAAATGCCATCTTCATTTCACCTTTCACTTTGTCAATTAAAACTTGATTCCTGCCTGTTATTAGAAGATCATCAACATATAAGGAAATAATAATCAATTCTTCCTCCACATGTTTTATATAAAGTGTTTGTTCATTAACAATTTTGATGAAGCCAAGGCAACTCAAATGTTCATCTATTCTGCAATACTAGGCTCTTGGAGCCCGTTTCAAGCCATACAAGGCCTTTCTTAACAGACAAACCTTATCCTCTGCTCCAGCTACAAGGAAACCTTCTGGTTGTTCAATAAATATTTCCTCATTCAAATATCCATTTAAGAAGGCTGATTTAACATCCATCTGATGTATTTTCCAGTCTCCTTGAGCAGCAATGGCAAACAATAATCTAATAGTTTCATACCTGGCCACAGGAGCAAAAGTATCTGTGAAATCAATGTCATATTGTTGGGCATATCCTTTCACAACTAACCTAGCTTTCAGCTTGTTGATTGAACCATCAGAATTTAGCTTAGTTTTGTACACCCATTTAACTCCAATCACATTCTTATCTTTTGGTCTATCAGCAAACACCCAGGTTTCATTCTTCTCTATCATGCTTAGCTCCTCCTTCATTGCAGCCATCCACTCCTTTGGATTTTCAGCTTCAGCAAAGTTTGAAGGCTCCAATTGAGTTGAATTACATCTGGCATATACATCAGCAAGTGACCTAGTTCTCAGCACTTCATTTTCAGAATCTGAATCACTATCAGATCACACTTCTACTTCATTGATATCAGTATCAACTGCCTGAGGAATTACATTTGGAATCTGAGGTCGATTGCGTGCACTTGATTCCCAATTCCATGAAGCTTCTTCATCCACTTTTTTATCTATGCTGGAGATCACTTTCTTGCTTTGAGGATTGTAAACCCTATAGCCTTTGGCATTGCTGCAATATCCAACCAAGACTCCTACTTCAACCTTTTGACTCAGTTTATCCCTCTTCAAGTCTGATATATGTGTAGCTAATGCTGCCAAATACTTTCAGATGAGAGATATCAGGTTTTATTCTATACCAAGCTTCAAAATGAGTCTTTTTGTCCAAGGATTTTGTAGGTAACCTGTTAAGAAGGTAAACGGCTGTGTTCACTGCCTCAGCCCAGAATTCTTTAGGTACCTTCTTCTCCAACATTAGACACCTGGCCATCTCCATGACCGTTCTATTCTTCCTTTCACAGAAACCATTCTGCTAGGGAGAATAAGGAACCGTTAATTGATGTTGTATCCCCATATTTTCACAGAATTTATCAAATTGGCTGCAGCAATACTCTGTTCCATTGTCTGATCTGATGACTTTGATTCTGCAGTTGCTCTCATTTTCCACAGGCTTTTAAACCTTTGAAATACACCAGCAAATTCAAACTTTAACCTCAAAAAATATACCTAGTACATCCTTGTTAAATCATCAATGAAGAGCACAAAGTACTTGCTGCCATTTAGATTAGGTGTTCTTATTGGACCACATACATCAGAATTGATCAATTGCAGCTACTTGAAGCTTTTCTTAACTGATTTTTGGTAAATGGCAACTTGGTTTGCTTTCCAAGTTGGCAGACTTCACACACACATCCATCATCTCTACTGATTTCAGGCAGGCTTTCAACTAATTCCAATTCATGCATTGGTTTAAGTGATGTATAGTTAGCATGTCCAAACTGTTTATGCCATAAAGAAGGTTCTATTACAGTGCTTGCAAGTGCCTGATCATTCACATTATTCCACTCTAAAGGGAAGCTCCTATACCTCATTCCAACAGCCATCACTTCCTGATTTTGAGGATCAAATATGGTGCATCCTTTATCTTTAAAAATTAGAGTGTAGTCTTTCTCAATCAATTGACCAACATTAATCAAATTTTGATAATACTAGGTACATAAAGAACATCATAAATATACTTAGTACCTGATAAAGTCTGCACTGAAATTTCACCAACTTCATTCACTTCCACAAACTCTCCATTCTCAACTTTAACTTTTGATCTGTAGCCTTCATCTAACTTAACAAAGATACTGGGATTGGAGGTCATATGGTGAGTACATCCACTGTCTAACAGCCAGGTTTCATCACTGCTGCCGGCCTTTACAATCATTGGTGTGAACAAGTGCTCCTCTTGCTGATGAATTTCTGCTACTTGTGACTGCTGTGATTCCTGCTTCTCCTTCTGGTTTTTACAGACCTTTTGAACACGCCCAAATTGCTTACATGCTCTTCATTAGACTCCTGGTCTATACCAACACCATTTGGGAGAATGGCCGATTTTCTTGCAATGAGGAGGGAGTGGATAAACATCATTTTTACCAGCAGTTTTGTTGCCTTCAACATTCTTCTTCTCAGGCTGATGCTTCTTCACTCCAAAGCTTGTTTGAGCTTTATATTTTCCCTTGACAAACAAGGCTCCTTCAACTTGTTCTTCCTGCCTGAACAACCTCCTTTGCTCAGTAGCTTGTAAGGCATTTATCAATTCAGACAAAGTTATAGTGGATAGATCTCTAGAGTAAGGATATTTTTACTTCAAATTTCTCAGGTAAACTGATCAAAACCTTTTCCACAACACGTTTATCAGGTAGTTAATCCCCCAATCTCCTTATTTTATTCACCACTTGAGAAATCTTTTAACATATTCTGACTACTTCATCGTCAGGGTCTCATACTCTCTTCTAAGATTGAGAACCTGCATTTGTCTTGTTCTTGCATTACCTCTAATCTCTTTTAGCAATCTATCACAAGCCTCCTTTGCAGTTTTACAAGTGATGAACCTGGTAAAGATTGCATCTGAAACGGCTGAATGAATGCAAGACATAGCCTTGAACTTCTTTGCAACCTACTCGCTATGTTGCTTCAGTTGAGCTATAGTAGGATTTGCTCTAAGAGGTGGTGGTTCTGCACCTGATTCTGTGATTTACCACAGGTATAGGCTTTCATATAAGCCTTCATTTTTGCAGCCCAAAAATCGTAGTTCTCTCCTTTAAACACAAAAGGCAAAGGAGCTGAAAAACTGCCTGAAGCCATCACTCTTAACTCTCAAATCACTCGGCTGATATGGTGAAAGGTTCATCACTAGTCTTCTCTCAGAAATCTATATCACGGCCTTTTCTTCTTCCTCTAAGATCTGATTTATGCACTGATACCACTGATGGTTTTTTGCACAAACAAGAGGAGAAAAACAGAGATTTTTTTATATATCAATATGTAAATAATGGTTTATCACTGCTTCTTTATACATCCATCATTGAGTATAATTCAAAAGTGTTTTCCATCACCAACTATCCTACATACTACCACTAAACCATACTTGACAGCATGCTAACTTGTAGTAGGTCCAAACTTGCCTAACCTTTACATAATAATTTAAGTTAGGATACAACCAAAAACATGTAAACACAAAATATTGGTTTGGTGACAACAAAAGTGTCACACGGCCTTCAACAGAGGCAAGTGTTTGACGCTTTCTCCTTAAGATGAATTTGTCGTGCATCGATGCTAACGATTTTCCAAAATCAAAATATAGGAATCATTAAAATGATATCTTAACATTAGCATTCTACAGAAAGTACTTTAATTATCATAGGAATGAGTTAGGAAGTATTTTCCGAAGTGCTCCATTGAATTTTCATAACTTAGTTGTCCCCTTGAACCAAGATTTTGGAATCTCCAGTCAACAAGGTAGGTTACCATTACAAAGATCCTTACGTAGTAGGCTTTAATCACATTCCTTTCGATATGCAGTATACTTGATCTCTTGATAAATATTTTCTTAGTGGATCCACGAGTTTACACCATTTGAGATCAACTGTTTTATGGTATTATGTCTATGACGTATATGTCTAAACTTTACCATTATAACTGATTATGTATCTTATAGTTAGCAAACGATCGAATCAAATCGGCGCACACAGGGATAATTGATGGCGAGCGTGTGAGACACCAATTTCTTGACTGAGACCAATTTAACATGCTTATGCGTGTGGTAGGAATGTCTGCACACGCGCCCTGGCCCAATTCTTTACCGACGAGCTAATTTCCTTTTTGATTTAAACTTTTATTGGCAACAACTTTTGGAAGATTTCTTAACCTAGAATCCAACCCTTATAAATAGGGAACAAGTGCTACACATTGAAAGAACCTCTCTTACCTCTTCATAAACAATAGTATCATCAAATTCATCAAACACAAGTGGTCAATTATTATATTTTGAAAGATGAGATCAAACCCTAGCAAGGAATTGAAGGTTGATTATATCAAAATTTTGAAGAATTCAACCTTGAGCTTGAAGATCAACATTTTTTGAAATTATTTCATGATTCGAGTAATATTTTTCTATTATTTTTCTTGTAATTTATATATTAATATGCTAGACTATATCATTTTTGTGTTGGATGAAGATGAACATATTGTTTTTTAATTTTAATTCAAGACTAATACTTTAGTTTAATTCTTGTATTTCTTGATTAATTTTGCATATCCATTGCATTATTTAATTGATGGGCCACCAATTATATAATTAGTTGCTTGTTATAGTGTTGAGAGACTCAAAATAAGTTTAGAACGCGGCAAAATTAACATATGTGCAATAGATATTAAGAATAACATTTATCACGTGTACAATCATATAGATAATCTAAACTTTAATATATTCTAATCATTCGAATTCGAACTAAGAATGGTTAATTTATCTTGAAAAAGAAAATGATTTATCGATTGTCAAGAACGTATAAATAGAACTATATTACAAATCAATAATTGAAATAAATAGCAATAGGTGGATTCGAAATCCAATTCAATCATCCATAATTCGATACGAAACCTAATTTTAAGGCTTTATTAGATTAGTTTAGAATAATTACAAAATCAAACTCTCTTTTGTTTACATAATTCGAATTCCATAAAAAACTAGTAAATTTGAATTGAGTTTATTACCTGTGAGACGATAACTCTTAACTCTACTTGTCAACGATCTCATAAGCTTGCGGGTTTTGCACAAACAAAGGCGATGATTGACGATGTTAGCATAGTGAATGTTCTTACTAGGATTCTTTCTTAGGGATGGGAGTCTCCTCAAGTATGCTAAAACAAGTAACTATCCCCTTATACAGGCTCGAATGTGAGTCTATAATACCAAAAACAAATCATAGAGTTTTTCGTGACAGAGTACCAACCCAGTGAGCATGGTAATCCTGACGAACTTCCTAATGGACAAAATACCTCTAACTTACAATGTAATATACAATTTTTCCTCTTAAAATGATGTCGGGGCCGTTCAACATGCCTCAAGAAAGTATTATTTGGAGAATTACAGATTTAGAGTACTCCAACAATCATGATGTTAGATTTCAAACCAAAAAGGGGATAATTGAGCTTGTAGACATGACGAAAAAAATCGGATTTAGAGAGAAAAAGTTCAGCCCTTATTTGATCACCATTATATTCAAAATACATTTTTTTCTCTCTTCTTTTCAACCACACATTCTTCAACAAAATAATATTTCATGCAAATTCAAAATTTTTCCTTATTTGTTAATCACTTATTCTCCATCAATTTACTATTCCAAAATGCATTCTTAGCCAAAAATGGGGCTCAAACAGACACTTAGTATCGATACAGATTTGGTGTTAAAGGAGAAAATAAAGTTGATGGAATGTTTGTAGAAAAAATTGGATGTCTTCATATGAAGTTTAAGTGATCTCGAGATTTGTCCGTCCATTACTCACCATTGACATGGAGTTTCGCCAAGCACTAAGCCCATAAAGTATAAGAAAGGAAACTTTACCCCAAAAGATACGCTGAAACCAAAAAAAAAAAAAACTATTGCAGACATGCTTCATATGAGAGGTTCAGTATCCAGAATGGTTAACCAATATAGTCCTTGTAAAAAATCAAATGTGAGCGTCGATTGTGTGCATATTACACGAGGCTGAATAACACTTGTCTAAAATATTCCAACTTGCTACCTAAAATAAACCATTTGGCGACGCACATCTGGCCATGATCTACTCAACTTCTTTATCCAAAAGATTCTTATTCGCCATGAGCGATGTTGTTTCTTTGATGCCTTATCTAGTTATCAACAAAATTCCAAAGGCAAAGTTGGATAAGGAGAATATGTCATTCATCATCGACTCTAGGATGTGTTATGAAGACTGTGAAATTTCTCCATTTTTTCTTGAAAACGATATTCTGCCTTCAGGGCAAAATATTGATACACTTAAGAAAAGGTGTAAAATATTAGAATAGTACCTAGAGACATGTGTTGACTACAAAAAACGGAAATTATTTTTTAAAGCCAACAGTTCCCTCCAAATTTTGGCAGGGTTTCCTTTTTTTTCTTATTTTTTTTATTTTTTTGGAGATTTGGGTGTATTTTGGAAGCCATATGCATGTATAGAGAGTGAGAGATGGAGATTCAGACATTTTGTTGGCAAGAAAATATTTCTCGATTGGAGTTTATGTTCCAATTTCCTAGAGGCCCGACAATGAATGTGTTTTATCCCATAAAGAACATAAGTTTGTATATAAGAGTTTCAATCCTTTTTCCTTTGTGCAATGTCCTTAATTATATACGGTTTTAGGAGTATTCTAGTCCTTTTGTGAGTTAACACCCTCTAATTATTATGTTAGAAGTCATGACTAAGTCACATTTCCAATGTTTGTTAAGGTTTGTGCTTTGTGACATTTGTTCAATAATCCATTATGTGCACGCATAGGTTTGGCATTGTAGTCTAGGTTGATTCTAGCATAATTCCCACTGAGGTTTTCGTCCATGTCTGAGGCCAAACTGAGGCCTTTAGTCCTGTTGATTACGGAGGCCTCCAAATACGTTTATATCCAAGTATTAAGATTTTAATCAGTTGCTTAAGGGCACCTCAATGGTCGAGGCATCGATTACTCAATTGTACGTCAACAGATAAAGCATAAATATTCAAAGACACATGGCATGCAATGGGCCCTTTCTGTAGCTGATGTGCATCTTCATGGACAATAACTATGTTAGCATGTAACAAGAGTCTTTCAAGTGTGAGTTTAATATTTTTGTTAAATGAAGGACTTTGATGTCTCTATGGCGCTAGTGCTAAAATCATTGAGATGTAGAGTTTTAACCATTGGACAACTTCACTTGCTTCCCCGAAGTATTGTAATGAGTAAAGATCAAAGGATAACGATGACTTTTGTAGATTCCGAGACATTCTTATCGAAGAAAATTTAAAGTTTTTAGATTTTTGTCTCCGTAAAAGTATTCCTAGACATTTATAACAAAAGAAAATTTGGGGCTTGTATAAATGGGTTCTCTTTTACTTAAGACATATTTTTTGGAGGGGATTGAAAGCAGAAAAATTTATATTCCGACTTCATTTGCGTCCGAGGTATTTAGGATGTAGGGAGCTTAAAGCTTCATAGTTGTGTGGCCTATTTTAAAGGAGGTAAGTTCACCCTCTTTCAATTCGAAACCAGTCATGATGGATGTTCTGTCACTCCCTAAGAAATCCGTTCACGTAGGTTAAATGAGGTAAGTTCACTCTAGGTTCTTAACTTAGCTCCCATGCCAATTGTTAATAGGTCAGGGATGATCTTTCAATCCCCATGATTTTAGTTCGTGCAGGTTAAAAGGGTTAGGTTCACTTTGAGTTCTTCGCTTAGCTCCCTTGTCAATATGTTTACGATCAAGATATTCTTTCCATTCTCAAATTTCCAACCTAGATATCCTTTAAATCTGAGGTCTTGATATTGTTTATCGATCTGAAATTCACTTTCAATTCTGAGATTCTTGATTGGAGATATTCTTTCAATTCTCAATAGTTGGATTGTGAACGATACAGGAAGGTAAGTCCACTTGAGGTTTACCTTAGCTCTCCTAATGCGTCTATATATAATTTCTCAGAGCTAATGGAGAGAGGCCCAATGAGGACATCGACTCCCTCGTTGAATCTTCTAATAAAATGGAGTTAATAAAATTTCCTAATGAATGAGAGAGGCCTAAATAGGACCTCAACTCCCTCAGTGGGTCTTTAAATAGAATAAGGACATATCTCCTAAATGAATTAATGGAGAGAGGTCTAAAGAGGATTATATTTTCCTACAATGAAGGTCATGGTAGACATTAGTAACTCATAGTCAATGAATAATAATATAATACATCAAATATGTATGGTAACTTAGGGAACGGGGTAGGGGGGAGACGCAACAATGGGAAGTAATAGCGGCCCCTTGTGTGCTACGTGTTATGTTCATGTAAAAATTGCCTCAATTTCAATGCAAGTGGAGATTTTTCCACACAAATATTTTATATGTTCATATAGGAATGTATCGTGCCAATTTGGAGCGAAAATATCAAAGTTTGGCTCATTGAAGATTTACTTCGAACACTTTGTGTTCATCAAAATTCCCCTTTGGACCCAACGTCTCTTGAAGTGTTTTGATTCCAAACTTTTCACACGATCACAACCCTTGTACACCATCATCTAAACCTAGCCCAAACTTCATCTTTCAATCACATAATGGTACCAACAATTCAAAATCTCGAAGACCCCAAAAGTGAATGTACAATCTGGTTTTGATGGAAAAAAATGGGGTTGCTTGATTTTTCGAAATTCTTTACAAAAATTAGGAATAAAGCACCTACCAACAACTATTCTAGTCACTTCCTTCATATTTAAATTAACAATTCAATGGAAAGATACGCAATCTCAAATCTTTAAAAAAAAAACCTCTAGGGTTCAGTAATCTTGCCTTCGAATTCAACTTTTGATGAAGAATTGATGAAGAATGTGTGATCTAGTGTGGTAGAATCTTTAACTATATGTTGGGTATAATAATTTCTTGAAAGAAACTGAAGATCGAAATTGATGCAATGTAGTGTTCCTGAAGAATTTTGAAGATTGAATAATTTCTTTATGGAATTGTAGAAGAGAATGGGCAGTGGGTTGGAAACCTGCAGCTGACCCGGGAAATAGTGGAAAATGGCATCTCCACAATACCATATTTTGGCGAGCTTTGACCAATAAATATAGTATATAAAAAAAAAGAAAACAGTCAAAACATTATTTCACACAATAAAAAGGTCAAAATACCCCACCTAATATCAAACCACACTTCTAACAGTCAAAGGACTCGAAACCGACTACAAAACCAACACCAAAACCGACGAGGAGAGGTCGTGAAATCACCCGCACCGACAACCACAAAGAGGATTCTGTCACCTGCGAAAGAGAATGTTAGTTTTTGTGATTAAAATCGTATTTTTCATGTAAGGAATTCAAATGATTTTTACATTTTTTTTTAGTTTATTTGTTCATATATGGGTAGATTAGCTTGAGTATTAGTGATTGTGGAGAAAATGCAGTGGTCTCGGGTGGTAGTAGCTCATTTTTGAGCTTGAAATTGCCGAAAATGACAATTTCTGACAAGAAATCGAATGTAAACAATCGGTTAAGCAGCAGTCGGTCGACCGGCTGTTAACAATCGATCTAACAGCCGGATTCAGTCAACCGGCTGTTAACAAACCAGCCTGTTAACAGTCAGTTTTAAATAAAATTTATATAAT
>CAIGRK010196540.1:0-12547 GCA_903798315.1 Fraxinus greggii | reverse complement strand
TCTTCTTCTCCTTCGAACTCCACTCTTTTCCACTCATTCTTCCGCCTCTTCAACCACCGCACAACAACTGAATTTCACCAACCAAGAATATGAAGAATTAGAGGACGACCCATACGACGTCGCTTCCCTCCCAAACCCTCACTACGACTTCACTCCCCTCCTCACCTTCCTCTCATCCTCCCAGTATATCCCTAAATCTGAGCCCGACCCGCCAACCCGACTCGACCCGGCGGAGCTTCAACTCGCAGAGTCATACCGAGCGGTTCCGGCCCCTCTGTGGCATTCCCTCATAAAATCCCTCTCCTCATCCTCTTCTACAATATCTGCCGCATACTCTTTAGTCACCTGGCTTCAAAAACACAATCTTTGCTTTTCATATGAACTTCTGTACTCCATTCTCATCCACGCGCTCGGACGCTCCGAGAAGCTCTATGAAGCTTTTCTTTTGTCACAGTGTCAGACACTAACCCCATTGACATATAACGCACTGATTGGGGCTTGCGCGCGCAATGGTGATCTCGAAAAGGCCTTAAATTTGATGCAAAAAATGAGGGGTGATGGTTACCAATCTGATTTTGTGAACTATAGTTTGATTATTCAGTCACTTATAAGGAATAATTCTGTAGATGCAGGGATATTGGAAAAATTGTATAATCAAATGGAGGCTGATATGATTGAGTTAGATGGGCAGTTATTAAACGATATAATTGTCGGGTTTGCTAAGGCTGGGGATATAAACCGTGCATTATACTTTTTGGGAGCGATTCAAGGGAGAGGGCTGAGTCCAAAGACAAGTACACTTGTGACAGTGGTGAATGAGTTAGGGAATTTGGGGAGGATTGAGGAGGCTGAGTCAGTTTTTGAAGAATTGAAGGAGGGCGGTTTAAAACCTAGAACAAGAGCTTATAATGCGCTTTTGAGAGGGTATGTGAAGGTTGGTGCTTTAAAGGATGCAGAATATGTTGTGTCAGAGATGGAGGAGACAGGAGTTTTGCCCGATGAGCAAACATATAGTTTGCTTATTGATGCATATGCAAACGCCGGGAGATGGGAGAGTGCAAGGATTGTGTTGAAGGAGATGGAGTTAAATGATGTTAAGCCGAATTCTTATGTTTTTAGTAGGATCTTAGCAAGTTATAGGGATAGGGGAGAGTGGCAGAGATCATTTCAAGTTCTCAAGGAGATGAAGAATTGCAGGGTAAATCCTGATAGGCAGTTTTACAATGTGATGATTGATACATTTGGGAAGTATAATTGTATTGATCATATGATGGCAACATTTGAGAGGATGAAATTGGAAGGGATTAAACCAGATACTGTGACGTGGAATACACTTATAGATTGCCATTGTAAACAAGGGCACCGTAATCTGGCGGAGGAATTGTTTGGGGAAATGCAGGAAAGTGGTTGTTTGCCTTGCACCACGACATACAATATAATGATAAATTCTTTCGGAGAGCAAGAGAGGTGGAATGATGTGAAGGAATTGTTGGGAAAGATGCGGAGTCAGGGACTATTACCCAATGTTGTCACTTACACAACACTCATTAATATATATGGAAAGTCAGGGAGATTTAATGATGCAATTGAGTGCCTGGAGGTGATGAAGTCTGCCGGGTTGAATCCATCCTCCACCATGTATAATGCACTAATCAATGCCTATGCACAGAGGGTATGTGCTCCGTACTTCAGTTAATTCTTGCTCAGCGTCTTTGTGAAAATGATGATTAGAGGATGCATTGCTAAGCTGAAAAGTTACTTAAAAGGATGTACTTCTTGATAAGTTACTTCTTAAGTAACTTGCAGATTAGCCAGACATGCGGTTACTAAGTAGTCTTGTTCTTTTCAATATCAACCTTGTGTGTTTAACTACTCATTACTTCATTATATGCTGAACTACCAACATTAACAATGTTATTACATGGCTTATTATATCGAGATATGGATTTGATGTTGACTATGCATCTGACATTAGTCTGATATGATTGTTGACAGGGATTATCAGAGCAAGCTGTAAATGCATTTAGAGTAATGAGAGGAGATGGTCTTAAACCTAGCTTATTAGCTCTCAATTCATTGATCAATGCATTCAGCGAGGACAGGAGGGATGCTGAAGCCTTTGCTGTGTTGGAGTACATGAAAGAAAATGTGAGTGAATGTGTTAAGTTTATTTCTTTAAATTTAGATATTTAAATGCTTTTCTTACAGTCCAGTCGGATGCTAATGTTATCCTGTGACTGCAGGACCTGAAGCCAGATGTTGTTACATACACCACACTCATGAAAGCATTAATTCGCGTTGAGAAATTTGAGAAGGTACATTTAATTTCCAGCACTCTCTATATCATAGGTATATTTATTTTTTATGTTCTAAAAGACGTGAACTTTAAGCTCCACGGTAATGTTTTTTGTGAACAGCCCCTTTTAATCTTATGTGTTCTCGTTAATCTTCTTTAGCTCATTTCAGATTCTGCGATCCATTCAGTTGTTCGTTTAAGTTTCATAGTTTCTAAAAGATAAATCAAGGCATGAGTAATGGGCACATATTCTGAGAATGAATTAAGACAGCTCACGGAACATTGGTCTGAGATTCATCACTAACCACTACAAGCATTTTGGCTAAATTACATTATGATTCAAGCCGGTCAAAAATACTTTTTATTAACACATACCGTAGGTTCCACAACTTACTACCAATTTATTATCCACAAATTCCGTGGGACCCGCAACTTATAAGTACTACTAAACAAGTACTATGAACAATATCTCTCAATGCAACACACTTATCAAACATGCCAAGATATGTAACCCTTACTTTTTAAATCTTGCCTTCTCCCCTTATCCAGGATGTCGTGCATAGATATGTTAGGCATCGACATCGTACGTGCCCATAAAATATACTGTAGAACACTCATTAGCCTTTGTTTGATTTTTATTTTCATTTATTATTTTGCTAGAAAGATCATTTTCAAACTTAAATAATATTAATTTTAGCCAAACATTTTATAGGACCACAAGTAGTACCCACTTATCCCTCATTCATTTCTACCAACGGATAAACTTAGCCCCAAAAAACAAGAAAAAAAAAAAAGCAAAGCTTAATATTTGACAATCTCAGGAGATGGAAAAAAGTATTAATTACTAGATCTATCAGTTAAATTTTCCAAATACTTTAATGCGCCAAGAAATTTTCTTTATGACTTTCAAGTTTTATACCCTTCTTTCAATTCGAGTTCGACATTTATACTTTCACTTGTATCATTCTTGTAAGAAACTAGGAGACCACATTCTCGCCTTCAAAGTATAATATTGACCGAGAATCGGTCTTTCCTATCACAGATGCCATATATTAGTTCTTAAGAGAAAAAATACATGCTAAACGAACTTAGAAAAACTTCTAAAATCTTTTTGAACTCAATGAGTTAGAGGTTCTCATGATTTTTTCTGTGTTTTAGAAGAGCTTGATGCAAATAAATAACAAAATTTTGATTTTGAAGTATTTTACCACAACATACAATGCACGTGCAAGTCCATTTAGGACTTATTTGGCAATCATCATCTCTG
Organism: Fraxinus greggii; assembly: GCA_903798315.1. Taxonomy (NCBI): domain Eukaryota; kingdom Viridiplantae; phylum Streptophyta; class Magnoliopsida; order Lamiales; family Oleaceae; genus Fraxinus; species Fraxinus greggii. The sequence continues at coordinate 8,984 of CAIGRK010196540.1, read as the reverse complement.
TCATTTGTTTATCTTCAGCCTTATCTCTAGGTCCAAGTTATTTTTGGATTAATTAGCTTTTTGCCCCCCTGGAATTTCCAATCCACATACAATAATTAGGTACTTCAAGTCTTGTCAAGTTTTAATTGGAGTTATCCATTTGGAATGCTCAACTACTTGTCAACTGCTGTATTTTCCTTATGATAGTATATATTTTGCATAATTCAGAACATGAGTTTATGTATTGATTAGATTTTAAACACCAAACCATATTTATCCCCATTGTAATAAAAAACACTACAAAAAGACTTCTCTCGAAATTGTAATTAGTAGGTGATATATTTATTAATTTGAGACATGAACTTTTATAGGTCACTAAGATTATCTACTTACCAATATTAAATACTAGAGCGTGACTTTACATGTGTGCCGTGTCTTCAACTTATCATCTACACAATCACATAATTCTGTTGGCATCATGGTATAAGACAAGATCTCCTGGAAAAAGTTGGGAATTTTGTAATATTTAGCTGATTTATTATTTGTTCCATACTTCCGTCTAACGCAGCCATCCTGCACGTTCTAGGTCCCTGGCGTTTATGAAAAAATGCTTCTTTCTGGATGCACCCCAGATAGAAAGGCCAGAGCAATGTTAAGATCTGCTCTCAGATACATGAAGTCAACACTGCAATCGTAGTTGATTCGTGTTTAGTCATCTGGCTAAATCAAACTGCAGGATTAATGGCCTATTGGCATATATCACTTGAATCCTTGACTTGAGGTTAGTTATTTGATCCTTGATAAACTATAACAGACGGGACTGGACTATCTTAATCTTTCCTATTAAACATTCCATAATGGGTTTTCAGCATCAAAAGCAATAATAAATGATATGCGACTTTTTATTGAGCGTGAAAGGGATTGCATTCTATTTTCATTCTGAAGTAAATTATCACTTTGGAGAATAACTGCTTCTTTTTTTAACATTCGTATTTAAATTCATTTGATTTTTATATGCAGGTTGGTTCGTGATTTGTTATTTATATTCTACTTCAACTGTGATATAAAACAAAATCCAAGACATTTGATTTTAGAAGGTCGGGAATGAAGCCAAAATGACATTACATATTCACCAAAAGAAAAGGTTCAGTCTGCCTGTATATGTACAAATATCTGGATTTTAATATAATTTTCACTGTATTTTCTGAGAAATATATCAAGATCTTGTTGATATATGTTAATTTTGTTGTACTTATGACATTCTCTGTAGCAGGATGTTTAATACAATTGAACATAAGGGGCAAATTTTGGCAGTTCTAACTTTTTTCAGTTGCCATTCTTTTGCAGTTATTATTATTTTTATTATTATTATTATTATTATTATTATTATTGTTGTTATTATTATTATTTAAACTGGTATTTACATTTGGAAGTCACAGATTTTGGCAGTGTTTTACAGGAATTGTTGTGCATGTCAGCAAATTACCAATTTTTGATGAAACTGCTGCATTTTGCTTACATTTTGAACATGAAGATATCGAAGGGACAAAGAATCACATGTAAGAAATCTTGGAAAGGAGAAGAATGTATGAGAATGGCGCTCTCTCATTCAATTCCCTATCTTGTGCGTACTGATTATACTGTCATCCAAACCCAGTAAACTAATGGCCCAAGAGTTGGGCCTGGTGGTCCATAGGCCCACTCTCTGGTGGGATCTTGGGCTTGTTCTCCTAGCCCAAGAAGGAAGAAATGACGTGTACATCTATATCTTCTTTATTAATCCTCGTGAGGTTTATAAAAAATTTAATCCTCCGAAATTCTAATGCTAGAAATGAAAATAATCAAACAACAAAAATCAATAATTTTCGTTGGTCGTTAACTGCACCACATTTCCTGCTATTTACGTAGTGATTTATGCGGAGATCAGGATGGTGAAAAGTGGATTATTCTAAAAGAAATTTGAAGTTGTGTTGAGAAAATTGAAGTAAAAAAGAAGAAAGTACAGGGATAAAGACGAGTTTCCATCTTCATTGACCATACCAAGTGGATATAACTCACATTTTTACTACTTTGATCAATAAAAAAGATTTAATTTAAAAATCAACTATGACTAAACTTGAAACGGCTTACTCGATTTGTGGAATTCTTGAAGTCAAATTTTAATGAGAGCCATGTGGGCTAAAGGAATCTAAAGCACGTGCTAGAACATTTTCAAAATAATATCAATTTTTTACAGCTTAAAGAGTTCCCATGAATTGTGGGTTCATTCAGAGCAGGTTCGGAATGATTGTTAATGAAGAAGGATGAGCCGGGGCCACCCTAGCCTTGGCAACAACCACTCTAGAGCTTGTGGGCAGCTAGGTGCTGCCGAGATCCCTACATGCCTAGAGGGCATCTGGACGGCCACCTCCTGCACGAACCAAAATAGGTTCTCACGCATCTGTTCATATTTTTCTCGATTTTATCACCTCCTATCACATGAATACCGTTATTTAATTGTAAAAATGAATAGTTGTGACTCTTGTGATGAATTATAAAAAGGATGAGCCGCATCCTTGACGGCCCCCCCCGCCCTGCCTTGGACCTTAGTGAAGGAAGTAAATCGCAGGTTATGCCTCCAAGTGTACATGGTGGAAGGTTGCTTGCACACTTGCACTTACCCAAGGACCAAATACATATTTCAGGATTCGAACCCTTGACGCGACAGCCTTAAGCAAAGTTGGAATTTTTTCACCTTCCCCTTTTACCACTTGGAGATGTGCATTGGAGGGCCTGTGATGAATTATAACTCCTTGGAAAGGTGGATAACATCTAAAATGTTTGAAATAGACTTTTGATACACTTGTGAGAAACCTTTTGACATTATGTCAAAAGTCAGTTCGTTTGTCCCATTGATTTTCCTGTATTATAAATCAATCCTTTGCATATTTTTCTTACAAAACCTTGTTTATACTTTTACATTCTAGAGGACACAGTATAAAACTCGAGTATAGATATCTTCAATACATGCAAAGAGTTCCTTTCTGCAGCAAGAAATGCATCTCATATAAAGAAACAATAAGTTGCGTGAAATAATGTTGACGCACTCATCTTCACATATAATGGTGAATACAGCTTTCTCAATATTTTGGGTAGCCAATTTATCACCAACTCCCTTGTAAAAGGCATTTCATACTAGAAATATTACAGTTTGCTGTTTCTTGAAAGGCTTCCCATGCCTTTGGCTTTCTGCCTGAGAACATATTTCTGCGTCTTTCCAGTCGAAGTTTTAGGCAAATCCTCGAAAATGACTGTTCGAGGAGCCATGTAATGTGGTAACCGATCACGACAGTACTTAATAATTTCTTCTGCACTTGCATTACAGCCATCCTTAAGTTTCACAAAAGCACATGGCGTTTCGCCCCAGTAATCATCGGGTCTTCCGACGACAGCAGCATCAAAAACGGCTGGATGACCGAAAATCATGGACTCCACTTCAATTGTACTTATATTTTCTCCTCCAGAAATGATTATATCTTTTGACCTATCTTTTAATTCCATGTAACCGTCCTGATGTTTTATGCCTAAGTCCCCGCTCCTAAACCACCCTCCCCTAAAAGCATCCTCTGTTGCTTTGACATTTTTCAGATAACCATTCATTACAGTATTACCCCTAAAAATTACCTCCCCAATAGTTTTTGCATCCGCAGGAACACTCTTCATTGTAACAGGATCCATGATGTCGACTTCTTCCATACCAAGATGGTGCAACCCTTGACGAGCCTTAATCTTCGCGCGTTCCTTGGGAGGTAAGGAATTCCATTCGGGTTTCCATGTGCAAACAGTTCCAGGGCCATAGGTTTCTGTCAGACCATACGAGTGAGTTACATTGAATCCAAGCTCCTCCATCTTAAATAATACTTGCGGAGGTGGTGGTGCTCCGCCTGTCATCACTGACACCTTTCCCGGAAGAGGCATTTGTTCACTAGCTGGTGCATGGATAATCATGTTCAAAACAGTCGGTGCGCCACCCAAATGAGTCACCTGGTGCTGGAATATACTGTGAAATATATCCTTTGCAGTAACACTCCTTAGACATACGTTTGTACCACCCTGCGCTGCCACAGCCCAAGTAAGGCACCAGCCATTACAGTGGAACATTGGGACTGTCCATAAGTATACAGGCATTGACAGCATTTCATTAAGAAGAACTGCAGCAAGAGCATTGAGATATGCTCCCCGATGACTATAAACAACACCTTTTGGGCTTGAGGTAGTGCCTGACGTGTAATTAAGAGAAATTGGATCAAACTCATCGTTAGGCCGTATTACTCCAAAATCAGGTCTTCCGGTTGCTAGAAGAGACTCATATTCCAAATTTTCTGATGTAGAAATCACATTATTAACATCAACGCATGAACGATAAGAGTCAGAGATTAATACTAAATAAGGCAACTTGGTGTTCGTCTTGGATAAAAAATTTAATGCACCCTTGGCAACATCAAGGAACTGGTAATCAATAAATATGACTTTGGCTTCTGAATGCTTTAGTAATTCTGACAACATTGCCGAATTGTGACGTATATTAAGCGCGCAAAGGACAGCTCCAACCATTGGTACAGCAAAATGTAGCTCGTACATTGCAGGAATATTTGGGGCCAAAGCAGCAACCTATCACATCATTTGTTTACCATAAGGAATGCGAAATAAAGTAATAGTTGATCCAAGAAAAACATATAGTACTTCCTGTTTTGGAAAAGAAGATCATTATTCATTGCTATGAACAAAATATAATAGAAGCAATACAGAAGAAAGATGAACGCCTACGTGAAATGAGGAATTCATGACTTATATTCTGAAGCTTTATTTATTAAAAATAAGAATTCAAGTCTCAAGAGGGAACTGAAACATGGATTAGAAACTAACAAAGACAAGGGCGAGAAAATATGAAACTGCAGATATTCAACATACTAAATTGTACAGACTGTATTAAATAGAAGGAAGAAGTTAAAATGATGTCAATCATATAATCCAGTATGGTTTGATACAGCATTATTGAGTAGTAAAATAGGTAAAGATTCTAGCTTTTTTTTTTTTCCTTCCTCAATACTTTGTAGTGTTGGTGATATATTGTATAGAGAAATGGTTGTTTGTTTAAGTGACAAAGAAATAGTTAAGTTTAATTCACAGGAGCGTAATTAAACTTTATGAAATAGCAAAAAAGAAAGAAAGAAAGAAAATGAAGAAAAGATGAATAATGAAATCCGAGGCTATTGATTTAACACTCTCTCCTTAGAATAAAATTGCCCCGCAACGGTTCTAACGGATTATGTCACTTATCTTTCAAGATACAAAGGATACAACTTGTTCAAACTACAAGCAAAGGTGAACTCGAACGAAATTCTTCCCTCTACAAGAAGATAATTTTTGGAGTTTTTTCAAGAGTTTTTGATATAATGCTCAATACAAATGATATGGAATGTATAATGGGCGTCAAAAGGGTCCTATTTATAGAAGAAGAGATTTTGTGAGTGAGCGTTACAAGCTCAACAACTTTCACGAAAGGAAGCATATCTTGTTGTCGCTAGCTTATTGCTGGCCTGTCGCTCGAGCGACCGTGACAACTCTTCATCAGAAACTCTGTCTCCCGCCTGTCGCTCAAGTGACAGTCTCATTGCTTGAGTATTAGGCGAGCGATGGAGTTAGGCAAATGTTCCGACCAGTTTTTTCACTTTTCTTTTCAACTTTGGACCGCAACTTCTAATTCATCCGGAATTAGTTTTGAAATTCCAAATATACCATGACGATTTACTCGATGAGTAAACAAGTCAATCTATTTATATTTATAATTTGATTATCGGATCAAGTTCGAATATTAGTATTCTTTCCGAGTATGTTGAACCCATCTGCTTAATGATGAAACCCCAGCTTCAATTTTGAGAACAATTCTAAGGTTTTTAGTTTTTACATTTCCCAGCATAATTTCTGATAGTTTAGAATGTTCATCCAGTAAAGTTTCTACATGTTAAGTTTCAGGCTACTCTCACATGTTCCCAAAAGAGTAACTATATCAACCAAAACGGTTTATCAAATTTCCCATCTGGTTTGTTTGGCACCTTCAACTTATATTTTTGGAATTTGAAATAATAAAAAGCAATTTAGATTTGCAATTAATTTATCTACTTTACGAATCGAAATCCAAGATCCATTTTAGTGCTTCAAACTGCAGCATAGTTATCATGTTATGCAATGACATTCTCAATCTCATAATAACATATATTGCCATAAGCATGTGTAGCAAAAGCTGAAACTGCTAAGTTGCGTTCCATCCAGTGTAAGCTTGATAATATGGAACGTGAAATGTCATACCCAAACTCCCTAATAAGAGAAAGAATTGATGTGATATTTTCAATTACTTAGCATTAGTCCCAATTGTGAAAATTAATTTTTCTAAATAGAACTAAGATGGCGTGCCACGTCCATTTTTTTTTTCTCATTTTGTGATTGTTTGCTTGCTTTAACAGGTTTCAATTAAAGCGTCCCCCAGAATCATACTCATGGACTCATCATAATCGTTTAGAATTCAATAGCAAACAAATCCATTCTAACAATAATTATAAGCAGCAAAAAGAAGAGCAGACATGGCTAATCATAGCATTAGAGTTTAAATGCAATGACAAAAATAGCATCACCAACATGAAAAAGAAATGCAGGTAATGAGGGCTACAACCTACATAATGCAACAAAACAAACACAAACATGTAAATGTTGATTGCCTAAAAGCTTAAACTTTTAAAAATAGTAACTTAATTATATAGATAATGTATCGAACACACCCTCAGGTGAAGGCTCCATTTAATTTTCCATTACATACCTCACAAGTGCACTAGCATGAGTTGAACTGAGGATTTTTACCTGCCTTACTGCCAGCTACATATCTCCTCGACTGAAGGAACAAATTTATTTGAACCAAGCTATGTGTACACACAGATTTGCCAGATGGAGTTACAGGTTGCCAGATGACAATTACATTGGAGTTTGGCCAAAAAACAAATTAAACATCCAATCAGGGCTGCCATATCCCCTGTATACTGCCCTGGCAATCTCCCCCGTACAAGGGGCTTATTCCAATTTATTTATTTAAACTTTTATCCAACAATAAATAGAGAACTAAAAGTAAACAGAGCAAACTGCACACAAATAAATATCCTAAATATAAAAGTGAAAACAAAACAAAGAGCAAAAGATTAAAAGAAAGAACACCCCGGAATCATCAAGAAACAATAAATCATAACTCAAAATATGCATAAATTAATAATCCCTATCAAACAAAATCAATTATGTAACTTGCAATTATACACAATACAAGGCGAAGCAAAAACAAAATCAATAAATTACAAAATTTAAAGAAAGCCCAGAAGAAAAATAGGACTTACAACTTCTCCACGAGAAATTCCGATTTGACTGAGAGCAGAAGCAAGTTTAACACACCTTTCAAAAGTCTCTCTCCATGTGAACTTTACATTTCCATACACTACTGAAACTCTCTCTCTATATACAATTGCTGATCTTTCCAAGAAACTTATGGGGGTGAGTGGAACATAATTGGCTGAGCATTTGAGCGTACCCTCCATTGCTTGATGTTCTTGGAAGGGTCTCTCCTCGATGGATATGTTTTTCAAATTTGGGATTGGACGAGTTCACGTTTAGGAGCATAGGGCAGCTCATATGGGCACATGCGTCCAAGAATTTCATCAGCTAATCTTGGCAGTAACTTTAAAAAATTACTTTTATAGAAAAATAATATATGTATGTGTGTGTACATTTGGATCCCATCATTCCACCATCATTTAATTTATATTTAGATTGGATGGAGAATGTCGATTTGATCGTAATTATGAATAAGTGAAAATTATGTATAACTAGATTTTTTAAGTTATCATCTTAAAAATCAAATTTAAAATTTATTTATATAAAAATCAGATATTAATAATAATATTATAAAATTAAATTCATTTATATATCCACCCTAAATCCTAAACCCTAATTACTTTCCATCCTCATCTCTCTCTCTCTCTCTCTCTCTCTCTTACCTCACATGGATCGTCGTCGTCGAATACCACCTCCAAGCGCGCCATGTAGCTATGCACTTCATTGTGAAGCCACGTCGCACGTCGCTCTGTCATCTTCCATCTATCTCTCTCTTCGCTGCATGTCACGCTGTCGCTGCAGTTCTCCCCCCTCTATCTTCGTCACATGCCATGACAAGGTCACTCTCCTGTTGCCAAGCACAAAGAAGCCACGTTGCTGTGCACAAACGGTGTTCAAAGCGCCAAACAACGACGCTTGCTCAATTGATGTTTTTTTTCTGTTTCAGATTGCGAGGTGGTAGCGACAGTGAGGTAGTGTCGGCTTTTTGGTTTTTGTTTCTGTTTCTTTTGTGAGTTTCATATTGTGAGGTTGTGTTGGTGGCGATGAGGTGGTGTCGACTTTTTAGTTTCTGCTGCTTTTTGTGAGTTTTAGATTGTGAGATGGTGGTGGTGACAATGCTGCCTTTTTGGGTTCTTTTTCTGTTTCAGTTTGTTAAATTGTAAGGCGATGGTAGCGATGAGGTGGTGGTTATTGTGATGTTGGCTGGGTGGTGGGATGGTGGTGATATTGGTGGTGGTCGTAGCTGTGGTGCGATGATTGTGGTTGGGATGGAGTGGGGTGGGGTGGAGTTGGGTTGGGTTTGTGATCGTTGATTGTGATCAATAAATTGGTTAATTATGATCAATAAATAATATGCGACTAATTATTTGAGATTGTGACCAATAACTTGTGACCTAAAAAAGAGCCGTGACTTATAAAATTTGTGGTTTGTGACCAATAAATAAATTATAACCAACAAATTATTTGATTTGTGAACGTCAAATGAAGTGTGACATATAAAAATTTTGATTTGTGATCGAGAAACAATTTGTAACCAAATACTATAGAATTGTGACCTTAATATATTTAATTAATAAAAAAATATATATTTAATT
>CAIGRK010196470.1:0-14907 GCA_903798315.1 Fraxinus greggii | reverse complement strand
CGGCTACGATCATCCTCTCCTACCAGAATTTTCACCTCATACAAATAGGTTAAAAACAGTGCATAATCATCCAATTCTCAATCCTGCAGACCCTTCTGAAAAGTAATATTCCAACTGTAACTCCCATTGTGGATGGCTAAAACGTCATTCACCATAGCAGATGACACCGTCGTAATGCGATGCAAGGAAGGAAACCCCACGTTTAGCAGTTTATCTCCACACCAACAGTCATCCAAAAATCTGATATTATTACCATTCCCCACCACAAAAGTCAATCTTTCCCGAAAGTCGCTCCAACCTCGTCGAATGTACCTCCACAAACTTACCCCGTAAGACCCACGACCCTCACCCGAACACCAGCCCCCCTCCATCACTCCAATCCATACTTCGCACCAATTATTTCTCTCCAGAAACTCTCCCTCTCCACTCCAAACCGCCACAACCATTTGCCCAATAATGTCTTATTAAACAAAATAAGCCTCCTCAATCCGAGGCTCCCCATCCTCATAGGTGAGCAAACAACTCTCCAGTTAACCNCCAACCTCGTCGAATGTACCTCCACAAACTTACCCCGTAAGACCCACGACCCTCACCCGAACACCAGCCCCCCTCCATCACTCCAATCCATACTTCGCACCAATTATTTCTCTCCAGAAACTCTCCCTCTCCACTCCAAACCGCCACAACCATTTGCCCAATAATGTCTTATTAAACAAAATAAGCCTCCTCAATCCGAGGCTCCCCATCCTCATAGGTGAGCAAACAACTCTCCAGTTAACCAAATGAAGTTTCCTCTCCTCTCCCAACCCTGCCCAAAGAAATTCCCTTCGAATCCTTTCTAATCTACTTGTCACTGCAACAGGAATAGGAAACAGTGACAAAAAATAAGTAGGGATATTTGATCGAGTAGATTTAACGAGAGTAAGACACCCTCCCTTCGAGAGATACATACGCTTCCACCCCGCTAACCTCCTTTCCACCTTCTCTACAATAACATTCCAAATATTAATACTTTTAAACCGCGCCCCTAATGGGAGTCCTAGATATGACATAGGTAACTGAGCAACCCTACAACCCAAAATAACAGCTAGTTCCTCCACTTTAGTGACCTTCCCTACTAGAATAACCACAGATTTTCCCAGATTTATCTTCAATCCAGACACCGCTTCGAAGCATAGGAGCAACCGGCGCAAGTTCGTGAATTGCTCCTCATCTGCATCACATAAAATCAATGTGTCATCTGCAAATAGCAAGTGAGACACTAGCATTTGACCAACCCTAAAACCCTTAATCAAATTCTCCCGCCTCGCTTTCTCGAGCATCCTACTAAGGGTCTCCATTACAATAACAAACAGCAATGGAGACAATGGATCCCTTGCCTCAACCCTCTAATGCTCCGAAAATAACCCTCAGGGGCACCGTTAAACAAAGTCTCAATAGAATTTTTTTTACAATATAAGATATACAATTATACAAGATTTGTTACTCCAATTATATAATTAAATTATTATGAAACAAAACATTTTCACCTAGTCAGGTGATTTCAGTTAAGTCCTTCATCAGAATCTATAACGTTCTGTATGAAAAGATCACGGATTTATCTTTCCCCAAAAGTTCAAGCAAGCTATTGCAGTAATCTTTATATAATAAGAGAAGTAGAGACAAGAAAGGACCTAAATTGCATACCCCAAAAGTTTATATAGGCTATTGCAGTAAACTTCATAGTTCATATAGTAAGAGGATTGAGATACAACAAAAAGATGAGTAACATACTCTGTTGATCGCCCAGCAGCAGAAAACAAATCTGCCCAATGTCGACCATCAGTTTTTCTTGCAACACTGACAACAACATCAAAATACTCAGGAAAGCTTCTGATTAGATGGCACGTCCTCTCCAAAAGAGAAGAATTTGCAGCATGATTTGAAGCAGCTGTCTGGTTCTTGCCTGCATTCTGTCTGTAGAAAATTTTTAGCAAATCATTTTGGATGTTCAATCCATTTTATTTTCTCTGTTTATAGAACCGATTCATTCAGACATTGACCCGAAAAAGGAAAAGGGTCAAACAGAAATCTAACCAGTTATAATAAATAAATATACCATAAAATTTCAACAAAAATAAGTTAGTTTTTTTAAATTAATTAATATAAGTAAATCAAAAACTACTAAACTTGGCTACATTTAATTTTCATTACATCCCCTTCTAATCTCGATAGAAATGAAGCGATAAATATAGCTAAAGTTTCAATATGTGATTTATATAGCATTTTAGCCTCTGTTTGGGTTTCTTTTTCTATTTTTATTTTTTTTTAACTAAAAAGTTACTTTGCAGAGTCAAAATTTAATTTTAACCACACGTTTCGTAACTACCACTTATCCACCACTCATTTCTTTAATAGTAACTTTTTAGTTATAAAAATGAAACCCAAACTGAGGCCTAGTGTGTTATAGATAGAAAATTATACGAGAAAAATAGAAGTGTAATGAAAAGAAAAATCAAATTCAAGAAATAATTTATTTCGAGGTTCAATTTTTCAGATAAAAATAGCACTTTAATTCTTGAAGTATTCCCAAAATTTTTTAAAAGGTTTGAAGTAGAGTTTTCCATTTGTAATCAATAATCCCACATCGAAAATTGAACACCGGTAAAGGAAAAAGGTCAAGGAAGCAGCTAAAAGAATGCAGCAAATGGTAGGGAAATGATAACTTTTTGGGTCTTTAACTTCTTTTGATATTAGTTATAGGGCCTGAGAAGTTCCATTTTTTAATTAAAAAATTAACCGGCCATACCAGAAAAACCGATGCTGGGTCAACCAGTTTGTGGTTCGACCTTGCCTTTGGCCAGTTTTTTTTTTCCCAATCATTAGTTTAAATGATTTTAAGACATAAACAAACCAGTTAACTGAACTGTTCCTGGTTTTTTCGGTTGAATCAACCGGTCTGATTTTGACAATTTTTTCAAGACAATTGCCACTCGCTAAACTTTCTTAAGAAAAAGTTAATGCAATGTGTAGTTGAAAAGTTGATAAAAATTGTGCATCCCATGAAATGTGTGGTTGAAAATGAGTTCGGCTAAAAATTACTTTTATAAAATAGGGGCATAATTTATTGAAATTTTATGGCAAGTATATAACGAATTAAAGGCCACGTGCTTGGTATAATGCAAAGTCCCTAAAGATCACCTGGAAATTTCAGCATCAAACACCGTGAAAAGAAGCCACTCCAAGCAATGAGAAAAATGCGGCTTCTCAGCTGACAAATGCGCCAGGCGTAAAACTTCTTCCCTCTTGTCCCTCTGCCAAAATAAAAATAATAATTATTTTTTTCAGAGACAAAATGTGAAAGAAAAGCAAATGATGCACTATTAAGCCATGTTTGTCTTCCATTCTTTGAAAACTCTTATTTCTACATACTCATTTTTAACCACACATTTACACAATAAAATATCCTACACATAAACCCAAAACTTTTACCTACTTTTTAAATACACATTCTCCAAAAATTCACTACTCAAAACAATGTTTTTTCAAAAAAATGACCACCAAACAAGGGCTAAATCTGTTGCTGCCAAAAAAAAGCCAAAAATAAAAGCGACCACATTTTCCATTGGAATCAATGAGCCTATTGTTGCTGAAGATCTCACCACTAAATAAATATCATGTTTATAACTGTCCATCTATAAGATAGGTTATTACAAATCTAACACTAAAATGTTGAAGTTGGCTACTCTACAATTTCATAGGCGATGCAATGTTTGTTTCAAAACAATAAATATATCCACTAGAAGTAATGCATTACTAGAGCACACAGCGTAACATATTGTAGCTAACTTGTACCTGAAGAAGATGCCGAAGCAGACAATGCAATATGGTTTGAGCTTGTGGAGACGGCTCAAAACATGGGAACTCCGTGCAAGCTGAGAATGACATTCTTTGGGAAACGCCAACTACAACACCAGCATTAGGAAGTAGACCAAGAGGGTATACCTCACGATCAAATTCCAGCTCTGGGTCCAACTAAGGGTTCACATAAAAGCACATAATTGAGACAAATGAAATAACCCCCAAAGTCAGAATTCTCATATAAGCATATTAATTAAGTACAAGTATCACTTGATTGTTTTAGTAAGTTTGCTCAGCAACATGAAACAATCTTATTGAAAAGACCCTAAGCTTAGTACGTTAAGTCCCAAAATCTACCCTAACCCATTCCCGATCATTTGTCCTTCCAGACAGACAGCTTAAAAAGTAGTGTGAAGAACTGCCAACATGCTTGGTCTTGAATCTAGACAATATGCAGTTATGCACCCAATAGGTGGTAACCTATCGTACCACAAAGGAGTCAGAGAGAGCAATGTTTCAAGATTTGATCTCATATCACCATTTCTTTGAAACCAAACATTTGAAAACTGTGTCTAACTACTTTATAACTTGTTTCTGAGACGCATTTCCTACAACATCCAGCTGATAGCTTCACAGATGAACGTGGAAGGTTCTATTAATGGTTTAGTTTAAAAAATCACATATATGCAAAAGCATTTCAGATACAAAGGGAACATACAATTACAATATTAAAAACTTGAATACCTGCAAGAAATCTTCCTGCTTAAAAGGGTCAGCACCTGGAGACGGATACCAAACCTGTAATAATAAGCTACCAATAATTTTTATTTCAAACAAGTACAATAAAATAGTATATCTGAAGAATTAATTGCTACAGAAAACTGTTACCTGCATTCCACGATGTCCATAGTCTAACCAGGAAACTTCCTCAATTAAGTTGGTTTTGTCATTTGATTGACCACAGGTAACCCAGAATAATTCAACAGAGTCAGTGAGGCCTATCTCCCGCCCATCATCCAAATCAAGTAGGGAAAGCTCTCCAGTTGTCCTCAGTATTAAACACCTAAAAGGCACTTGGTCAATCACCAGAACATGGCACCAAAACGCGCTATTTATCAGATGGAAAGTATAAGCAGATACCTGGCAGGTTCTCTTGCTACAAAATCTGATTGAGAAGAGAGATCATTTCTTGAGATGTAATCCATTGGAAGCTGATCGGGGATAAAACGCATAGCAGCAGGATGGCTCTTTGCAGTCATGATTGAAAGCTCTCGTACTGTAGAAAGCTGTTTGTCATTTTATCACTTAAAAGTGCTTGAAGAATAAATTTTTATTACAACAGTATTATGTAAAAAGTAATTTTTAATATAATTAGCTTATACGGTCTATCAAAACATAGTATCCATTAATTAATTCTAAGATAATAAGTGCGTCATCTTTAAAGCATTTTATTACCTGTAAATCAGGAGTACTGGAAGGTGTCAATTCACCAGATAATTTTACATGATATATATGAACATCAAATGGGCGATACGTGACTAGTAAATAATCTTGATAAACATCGATGACCATTGGCTCAGCGAGCAATGTTTTCCGACAAAGCAAGGAACTCTGATCGAGGTGATATCTCGGGTAGAAAAGCAATTCATATCTGCAATGACCAATTAATATGATGGGAACCAGATGTTACAGGTACAAACAGATGATTTATAACAGTCTTTGCACTAAATTAAATGAAAATTTTCAAAAGCATAATATTGGAAGCTTTTGCAGCGTAGATATGCACAATAGTTAATGAATTGCAGATAAAAATTATCTTTAAAAGAAAGGAATGTTAAGAAAAGAATTGTGGTAGAAACCAACAGATAAATTGGATGTTCATAGTTCAGATCTTATAAGACATTTTTCTCATGTTGGGGTAGAAGATGAGTTAAGTTGAAGACTTATACTCGAAGTTATAAAGGCACTTTCAATAAAATATTTGGAAGTAATTCACAAAGATTTTGAGCTTTCCAGTAACAAATAGAAACACTTTTCAATAAACTGTGGAAAAAACATAGAGAAAACCGACAACAAAAAATCTATCAAACCACTATTTGCTCCTCCTCGTCATTTAACAAGTTCACTTTCCCACAGTTTGATTTCAATTTGATTTCGATCAATCTTCCAAAACTTGATAGAAGCAATTATATTCTATGACTTTCCACACTGATTCCAATTAAACTTTTTAAGAATTTTTCTAATGCTTTAAAAACCATGGTTCTAAAAGCAGATTTGTCCCCAACTTTCCGCAAAATTTCATGATGTTTTCTACCACACAATCTCCTCATTATCTAGCGCTTTACATATGGTTAATTAACCAATCTGATAATATTGAGAAGGTAAGCTAGACAAAGGCATTCCTTCAAATACTTTCAAACTATGGGCCTTGTGCTCTGATATTGAACATACGTAGGCAAAAAAAGTATGGAATGTGATTTATTTAAATCTAATATGCATTCATTTTAATAAAAAGCTCACAATCATTCTAGTGTTTTTCTATAATCACTAACAATAAATTAGAAATTAATTAATATTCGAGAAAATAGTTACACAAAACAAAGGTTGTGTCTCAATTTAAGTTGCTGGGACACAGGTATGCATGTTGGGTATTGCTCGGACTCTAGTAACAGTATTGGGTACAATTGTAGATTCAAATGTCTAAAGGTGAACTGCCAGATTTTAGAACCCAGCGCTCAGGAACGCTTTTTCGAGTAGGAGGTTCGTGCAAGCAAGCAGCAATGGGAGGAAGAGTAGAAGCTGGAACTGCTGGAGCAGAGTCATATCAATTTCCGAAGAGTAAAGACTCGTATGATGTGTTGGACATAATATTTCATGGTAACCAAATAGATGAGCAATATCCACATGTCAAAATTTTAAAATGTCTACCAATATTTTTTTCTCTACAAGCAAATCTATCTACCTAAAGTAATTCAATCCTTCTTCGAAAAGTAGCATGTCAAACTTAAATTTATTCTTCTAATACTTCCAAATTGAACCTACTCCAGATGATTTTTTCTTCACAACAGAAATCTTCATCATATCTTCTTACTTAATTTTTTGCTCTCACCCAAGCTACTTTAAAAAATAAAAATACATAAGATGCCAAAAGCTTAAGCAAGAAGCAAGTTGGCTGAGGCTGAGAGATACATAATTATATGAAGATGTCCAATATACATAACATTTTCCGGAGAAATAGTAGAATATAGTTAGTGGTTCTAATAGGACATAAAAAACTCATCCAGTAAAAAAAAAAATTTAGATGCGCTTACGTGTTGGAAGAATCAACATAGTTACAGACAACAACAATTTTTCCCAGCCATAGCAATCCCCTGCATTGTATCTGTTGTTCCTGAGTAATATCTCCAAACACTCTCCACCTTTTCAGTCGTATATCATACAGGATTAAACCATGAAGACCAGCAACCGCTAAGTACAGTCCATCCTTGCTAGCAGCCACATGCATAACTGGCCAGTTTTGGGAAATATATGAAATCTGGCATAAGAAAAATATTGTGAGAAACAACAATGTGCAAGAAATTAAATAAAACCAACTTAACGGGTGTCGGCCCATAACTGGAAGATTGAGGTGCAAGATTTTGAGTTCTTCATTGTCTTCAGATTGCACAACTAGTAAACGATCTTCACCATAGATAACCTGGCGTACATAAGTTGTACCAGAAACACCTCTATTGAGGCAGCATTTGCCAAAAGAGAAGGCAATAATCCTGTCAGAAGATCCTTCCTCAATAGCATAAAGTCTATATCCAAATTCATCCCAATGCATCAGTGAGGCACCACCCATCATTGGTTCATACTTGTGATCAGGTTTTGGCTTGATTACAGGAGATGAAACAGAACTCAAACCTATTTGACGGATTGTAGACATTAAGCGACACCCTGAAACAGACCAAACTGTAAGTCCTCTTAACTGCCACCCAACAGCAAAAGCAGAGTTATCAGGTGTCCATGCAATACAATTGACAGGACCAGTATCTTCTACAGAATATCTGCAAAATATTAAAAAATAAAAATAAAAACAATTAAGGCATTAAATTTTCTCCAATATGAGCCAAAAAATTCGAAGATTGTTTAGAATAGAATAAAATAAAATATATAGCAATGTGGCATATAAATTAAGAGAGGTATATTAAATGTTTTTCTTCCGTATAAAATTGTAAATTAAAGATCTTAATGTCTTGGACAGAATTAGAATGCCATTTTTTCCTAGGTGTTCATTTTGTATGGACTTTTAGTTTAATGTGTCTATTCACGTACGTGTTTATTGAAAAGAACTTATTTAATTTGTGTTTGGGCTCATATAAATTAAAAGTTGCTCCTACTACTCAGCTGAGAGCCTTGAGCATTGTGCAAGGACGTGCTATAGGAGCAACCGATTACCTTCGGGGTGAAATTGCCACAACACAGGTGTTCTTCATAGCACGAATTATTGCAATAGGATAACAGCTAGGAAGTAGTTTCCTCTTCATGATCTTCAATTAAAATAATGATTTCAATATGCTTTCCAGAACATGTCACAGGAACAAAATTCAGCATTAAGTTTGACCAGTTGGTTTAGATTAACATATCATGAAGAAATTTAGAATTTTCAGCCTCGATTTCAATGAGTTCTTAATCATAAAAGCATTACGTTACAAGACTATTTATGGTAAATGGCTATGTTCTGGTGGTTTCAGTATATATCTTCTATACCAGATATCATTACTAGTGAGTCTCCGTAATGATAGGACATCAAATAAGAGTTTTCTCAAACTATTGAAACCTTCCCCTGTACTAAGTCACATCACAGAAGTAGGTCATTCCAACATTATTGACCATACAAAATTTTGTTCACAATACACATCGCATAATGAACCACTTCAACTAATATACATTAAGCTCCATTTCCAAGGAAAAAGAACCATAAACTGAGTCCTCAAGTAAAGTGATCGGACAGTCAATAAGTCGCTCCTGTTATGAACATAAAGTATGCTTTAGTAGCGATAAGGAGCAGATCTAAAGTTAAGATCCTGGATCCTCAAGTTTTAGGAATACATGTGCTAGTTGCTAAGAAACTTATCTCATCAAACCACAGGCTACATTCCAAGCTTCTCTGCAAATGGAAAAGGCTTACCCCCAATCATGCAAGGAAACAGTACGAATAAGTGAAGCAGAGTCTGCAAGGTCATATAATTCAATAACGCCTCTTTGGGTGCCAACAGCAAGAATCTGCTGCTCTGAAGCAACCGCTGCACATACCACATCACCAGAAGCAAACCTCCTTTCAGCTTTAATAGAGTCTGCATGCTTTAGACCTTTCTTACTTATAGAACATAACACGAGTTGTCCATCAGAAAATAGCACAAACAGTAACCTCAATGGCATGGAGAACTCAAGCTGGATCACAGCAGACTTCTGTGAGACAAAATGGTTGGACGCACGAACCCCTTGAGTTGCACCAGAAGCAAGACCATTACCCAAAGAATGCAACAAATTACTAGTGGAATTGCTACCTAAGAGCCCAACGTCAAGATGAAAAGCACCACAGAACTGCATTCAACAACAATATATAATAATGAGCCAATTTATTGCATCAGGTTACGGCAGTTAAAATTTATAACAATCTTCAAATTATTTCAAGCTAAGAACAAAGCAGAACACTTAAACCATCACCCATGCTGAAAAGTTCAACTAGAGAACATAATAACTTGATCATATGAGTACAAACTTCTTAAATTGAAAAATGACGATTGATGATGACCACTAAATTCACATACCTCACCCTTCCAGGAAATGTTATACAGTGACCCATCTGAAAGTCCAATTAACATGTGCTTGTTGTCGCAAATAATGTTGCTCCTGTCATAAAGAGAGAAATCAAAATTACAATGAGATTAAAAAAAGAATGACAAACTGTAAAAAGTAAAAAGGTCCATAAAAAGGATGGACAACTTCATCAATCAACTTTTTCTCTACACATTTATCCAACTCAACCACATGCAATACGAAAGAAAAGTGGCAGAAAGCATTAATCTCCAGGTTTTAATAATGAATAAACTTTTTAGGCAGTGGATCAACTTTATGATGTATTAGATAGATAGGACCATCAGATGAGAGAATATTCTATTCTATAAGTTGATGAAAAGTTCAAACTTCAGTTTTATCGACAAAATGAGATAAATTAATCTAAACGTCTAATGTTTGTAGGTCCGAATTGATTATACCCTTATAGATATCTTGATATTCACTTAGGGTGCTTACAAAATCATTAAATTGCCAATGTTCAATATCACAAAATCCTTGCCTTAACATGCACCTCCTTTACAGCACATTGAAAATGGTTACAATTATGACATAATTCTTATAGATATTAAACATAAGTAAATTAACTATGGAAGGGAAAGAGTTACGTCAACGAACCAGACTTATAAGCAATCATACGAGGTTGTATACTTTGTACGTATATATGCATAAACCACACAATTTATCATACAAGACATTCCTGGAAAACATTCTTGCATTTCCATAGTTTCAGGTAGACTGCCACCCAA
The DNA here is from genome assembly GCA_903798315.1 of Fraxinus greggii. NCBI lineage: Eukaryota > Viridiplantae > Streptophyta > Magnoliopsida > Lamiales > Oleaceae > Fraxinus > Fraxinus greggii. Next base: position 4,477 of record CAIGRK010196470.1, on the reverse strand, counting down.
AAATACACACATGCACTCTTTTGAAAGTACAAGAAAGTATTTAATTAGCAAGCTCCCCTAAGTTCGGCCAAGATAAACAAATTTCATATAAGTCCGTAATATTAAAAAATCCAAAAGCAAAATATACTGTTGGTGCTCGTATTCTTGTAATCACCATTAGCCATTTCTTGCCCACCCGCGAGAACCACCACCCAACCCCCTTTTTGAATTCTTCGTCATCCGTGGACAGCTTTTGCCATTAAAGTTTATCATAGAAACTAAGAACTTTCCTGTCCAACTAGTTTTTTCACGTCAGATTTCTTCAGAATGCTTTCTGCATTTTGTTACTTGTGATTACTACTATGGACTCTAGCAGTGTTCCAAAATTTTAACATGATAGCTCTAACCTCAAGCTGTATATTCAGTTCTTAAAATCTCACAGAATTTTCTACAACCAGATGGGTAGCACCATGCCATCTCTGTATTAAGCACTGACCCATTTACCATTTAGTTTCAGAACAATTAAACAAAAGACCATTTTTAAAGTACGTTTCAAACAATATAATGCTATGTGAAAGAAGAGCAGGACACAGACTTGAATTTTTCCTTCTTGATAAAGTCACAATGTGATGCCTAATTAGCAACCATCACAAGCTGTATTGGTTCTACAAACGTTCAACCAAATCTCTGCAAATTAATGTCATTTCTTTTATCACCTGTCCTATTGCTCTCTCTCTCTCTCTCTTTATCTCTAACAAGATTTTAATGATTGATTTATGATTAGTTTGATCCAGAAATGGCATTCCTTACGTATAGAGAAGCTTGTGTGGAACTCAGATCTTTCATTAAAATTGCTGGTCCATCAACCTTCACTAGCTATACCATTATGTAAGAACTGAAGTTCAAAGCTACACATTAAAATTTTGAAAATCCTCTGTAATGTAAGAAGAAGGGCACTTACGCAGTCAAGTTGTTATCTGCAAAGGGAACTTGCTCACTGAGAAGTAAAGAAATATTTATCAGAGACAAACCAGTTGGTTGCTTCCCGCCAATTTGTATCCTCTTCTCAGTAAATTGAGCCTTAAATATGTGTAGATAAAATGAAGATGTCTGCCAAAAAGGAACGAGTATAAGTAACTGGCTTCTGTAAAACACAACAAAAAATCCATTACATAAACTAAGTAGAAGATCAAATAAAGATCGTAGTTCAAAAAAAAATGTTTTTCCTTCATGAGTGATAGATTGAATCACACTTGGCACCAATTTAACAACAGGAGATACAGCAGCTCAAAATATCCCAAATTTGATCAAATTATTGTAAATAAATAAATAAAAATTCACCAGGACGCTCGTATAAAGTGCTCTATACGATGACTTAGTCTATCCCTAAAGTTCAGATAAATTCAGTAAACCAGTAATGCAACACTTACAAGAACGGCGATTAGCTTAGAGTCGGGGTTCCAAACAGCCTGCAAATTCTCCCCTTGTATCCGAATCGACGCTGCGTCTCTCTTATACTTCCCTAATCTCAATCTATGCTGCAATTCCACAAATTATACACGATCAATTACAATTAAACCGCAATGTACGTAAAATACATGTGTATATATAGGTGTGTGACCTGAGAGGAGGACCAGAGCTCGATGTGAGAAGGCGAGACGACGAGGACCAATCGACTGGCTACCTTCAGGTAGACGATCTGCTGTGTGGAGGGGAAACTCGGTAATTCCAATGGAATCACCTGCGGCCATCCATATGCCATATACATCTTCGTGCAAGTATATCCGAATGTAAGCGTAGATATAGAGAGAGGGAAAGATCGAAGAACAGGAAAACTAAATCTAGGGTTTTGGAAAAGGAAATACAAATGGGATCGACGCCATTTTTAGGTGGAAGAAGAGGATCCGAGATGTTCGAAGAACAAAGACTCGTACTCCCCTACCATTTTCTACATTATGAAAATTTTGGGAATATAATTAGTAAAATTTCCATTTTGGGTCTTGCTCTTTGCTTAGTAGTGTAATTAGGACATTTACTTTTCGGGTATTATAACATTTGAGTCCTTAACAGACTGTGGCCCTTCTTGATTCAACTAAAAAGTAAATAAAAATTTAAATGAAAGTCCAAAATTAATTTTATAACATATTTTATGGGACTAAAACTTTTGTCAACTTTTCAATCATATTTTTCGTTAACTTTTATCAAATTTACAAAAAATCTGATTTTTTTAAACACCAAACATGGACTATAAACGCGATGACATGCCTCATATTCTCATATGCCACCGCCGCCCCCACATTTTTCCAGCTCTAATGCCGAAGCCTTTGCCATTGAAATAGATCAAAACCTATTGCCACCCATGTCAAACTACTTTAAAGGTATATATTGTATAGATTGATGCATACTTATTACTAGTGTCTTCTTCTAATGCATGTATCGATTGATAAAATTTAGCCATTTTACTCAAAATTGTGAGCACTCGTACACATCCTATTTGTGAGTTTGAAAATGTGCTTACGGTATTGTTGAACTTTTTGCCGGAGATAATGTAGAAGATTGACCAAGCGATGCAAATGGATGAGAATGAGAGACTTGAACGAGTGAAAGCAGTAGTTGATGAAAGTTTTTGGTGTTAAGGAGGATGAGGTTCAAAAGATTGTGGCATTTGGTGGTGACTCGTGGTGGGATGCCTTGGCTGATTTGAAATTCGCGGTATTTGGATTTTTTTCTTTACTTCACATTTTCATTTTCTCTTTATAATTTATGTGTTTAATTTATTTTACTCAAAAAAATAATGACCATCATTTATTCGACTGGAATTGTACATATTTCACGTTAACAACAAGCAATTATACGTAAGGACAATGATTTATTGACGTGACAATCATTTCATTTATGTTGGTGAAATTGAATGAGAAACCGTATTGATATCAAAATCAAAGTATAGTTACATAATTGTAATCAAATTAAAATGAAGTTATCCGATTGAAATTAAATTAAAGTTTTTAATCTAATTGAACAAAATTGAAGTATGTTTACCTAATTGACGGTAAGTGAAAGTATGGTTATCATAAATCAATTTATTTGCATCTTGAGAGTCAAATTCATTATTTATTTATAGGGTATGCTCAATCGAGATTTGATAGATTTTAAAAATTCTTCTAAATTCAAGTGTTTTAGTTGAGATTTTAGACCTTGTTTGATATCTTTTTTAAAAAATATCTTATTTTCAATCACACATTTTTTAATAAAATAATATTTTACGCAATAAAAAAAATTTCTTTCATTTTTAACCATACATTCTCTATCAATCTATTATTCCAAAATATATTCTACAAAGAAAAAATGGAGCTCAAACAAGCCCTTAATGAATTTTAATGGAATCCATTAACAGTCAGTTGTTCCTAAATGAGATTTTAATGAATTTCTATGAAATCCTTTAAAATCTAAATATTTTTAATAACTCGTTGATTTATAAGAATTTTATTAATTGAGGGATTTAAAAATATTTGAATGGATTTCAAATTTAAAAGTATATATAACAAATTATTTTAAAATTTCACCATTTTTAATGAGATTGTTCTGAATTTTGTGAAAATCTATTTAAATCCACGAAATTCAATAGAATTTATAATATTTTAAAACTCATCAAAATCTCAGTTGAGGACATCCTCCTTACTTTTTACATGTATAAAGAGTATGTTAAATTCCTCAGACTCTCTAAAATAGAGAGGATAAGGTTATAAGGAAATTTTTGAAGGTGTTCTTATCTAAATGTGATATAACTCACTTATAAGTTAGTTATTTATTACTCTTACAAATAATAAAATGTATACATTTTAAAATTTCATTTACTTATGAGTAAATTTTTAAGATTAGCCAAATATGAGATTGAGTCACTTTCATTATCTATCTACAATATATTAAAAGTGGGGATTGAGGAGAAATTTTTGAATACCTCATTTACCCTTACATATTTAACTATATACCTATTATACCCTTATTTAATTTTAGTTTTGTCAATAATTAATTAATAACATTAATTCATATTAGCTATATACCATTAACAGATTAAAATGGTTGAAAGATAACTATTTTTTATAATTAATAATTAGTGTAAATAAATGGGAGGAGAGATGTAGGGTTGCTTTGTGTTTGTACATGCACCATGTAATAATATAATTAAGATCATTATAGTTATAAAAACCGACTTTGCTCATTTTAGAATTGTTGTCAATAAAAGCAACTTGTTATGAGCTAAATGTAAGAGCTATTGTCAATGAAAGCAATTTGTTGTGAGTTAGAGCTTCTCAAAAATAGCCCAAATGATGCTTATGTATGTGAACGTATTCACGTTGGGTATTGGAGTTTTGGGCAAGTCAATTTGCATAAAACAAATTTTACAAAAAAATAAAAATAAAATGGTTGCTTTGGTATTTGAGGAAACTTTTGATTATGCTAAAAGATAGTATAGTTTTTTTTTTCTCTCTATTTTTAT
>CAIGRK010196460.1:0-12399 GCA_903798315.1 Fraxinus greggii | reverse complement strand
ATTTTCATTATTCACAATTCATACTTATTCCAATATTCAACATCATAGCCAGCAAAGTTATCAAACCTATACAAGCAAACAAAACTATTATTATAATTTAATATTAGGAAGAAAATGAATCAAAAAAAATAAAAAAATTCATACAATCACACAAAAACTGCAGTAACATGATGAATGGAAATATTCCCAACCCAAAACTTATATAGAACATTATTCTCAATATTTAAAGCTAACAAAATGCAGACTGATAGGTACATAGAGCTAAGGACAAATTCATATAATGATAAAGAATGTAGATGTGAAATTAAAGATGATGGAGTAGAATAAGTGTGGACCATGTATAGACTTTTTGTGTCATGTAAAGACCATAATGACTCAATATTATTAGCGTTTATTAAAAATACGAAAAAAAATCCTAATCTACTGCATAAAATAAAATAAATAAAAGGGAAGAATTTTTGGGTTGTCTCCCAACCGGTGCTTAGTTTATAGTCTATATCTTTACTTTACTTCGGTAGGCTCATGGTGGTTCAAGCCGAAGAATTTTTCTATTGTACTCCTTGCGATCTCCAGCTTTACATCCTCTTTTAGCTCTCCAAACTTTGAGTTCTCCGTTCTCGTATCTACCAAGGAATCCTCAAATTTTTTATTTTCTCTGTTGGCAATTTTGTTGAGGGATAATTTGTCTTCACTGACACACTGACACTTGTCGAGGGCTAATGATTGCTTGGATGGATTATATAATTTAAAAACTTCATGCTCCTCATCTACCCTCACGATTAGCTCACATTTTTCCATATCAATCAAAGTTCGACAAGTTGATAAGAATAATCTCCCCAAGATTATTGGAATATCCATGTCTTTTTCTATGTCTAGAATAAGGAAATCCGCTGGAAAGATGAATTTCTCCACTTTAATCTGCACATCTTCTATAATCCCTCTTGGGTGAGTAAGTGATCGATTAGCCAGCTGTAGAGTACTGTTGTTGCTTTAGCCTCTCCCAAATCGAGTTTCCTGAAAATAGAAAGTGCTATCAAATTAATACTCGCACCAGTGTGACATAAAGCATTAAAAGTACCAGCTTTTCCAATTGAAATAGGTAAGGTAAAACTCCCTGGATCCTTGAGCTTGAGAGGTAATTTCTTTTGTAATCTTGCACTGCTCTCCTCTATTAGTGATACATTTTCAAAATTTGGAAGCTTTCTTCTTTGATATCATGTCCTTCAAAAATTTTGCATAGCTCGAAATTTGTTGTATTGCATCTATGAACGGGATATTAATGTGGAGTTTCCTTAATACATTCAAGAACTTCTCAAATTGTTGGTCTAGCTTGTGTCTCTTCAACGTTTGTGGGAATGGAATAGGAGGCTCGTAAGGATGGATATGAACATTTACCTTAACTTTTGGTGTTTTCAGAACTCTCCTTACAAGGTGCTTCTATTTTCTGTTCAGTTTATCCACTCGCTCCTCATCTGAAGAAGATACTGTTTCCTTAGTTGCAACCAACCTTTTGATATGTATTTTCGGTAATTGTACCGCACTCCTGATGGTGATTTCTTTCACAGATGAATCCTCAATTATTTCATTTCTCAAATACGTATGGCCATTACCTACTCCTTTGAATTAGTTTCAGTATTGTTTGGAAAGTTACCTGATACTCTGCTTGTCATAGAAAGTGTCATCTACCCCACTTGAGTCTCCAAGTTGTTAATAGTAGCACTCTGATCTCAAAGAGTTGTTTCGATTTTTCTCATAAACTAGTTGTTAGCTTCCATGTATTGATTTGTTTTTTCCATAAATTTTCCGAACATCTCTTCCAGTTGAAATTTTTTCTCCTACTACTGAAATTGATCCTGCACCCTATTTTGATTATGATTCTGATTAGCCTAAGAGAAATTTGGGTGTTTCCTCCAACCTGGGTTGTAAATATTTGAATGAGGTATATTTTGTCGATGTTGTCCCCATTGTGCAAAATCCACTTGTTCTATACCTTGTGCCAGAATAGGACAATTTGCTGTGTTATGATCTGCTCCTCACAACTTGACTTTTTGGCTTGTGTAATGTTTGCTGTTTGTGTTATACTCTCTACCTTTTGAATAATAAGTCTATCTTTGCAGATAAAGCTGAGTAATCATCCACCTTGTTGAACAACCTAGCGCCTTCTTTTGAACAACCCATTCAGATGCCCTTATTGCTGAAGTAGTCGCCACTGGTTTGAATAGTTTTAATGTGTCATCAATAGTTCTTGTTGATAAGGAGCCGCTGGATGAAGAATCCACCATACTTTTGAACGGTGGATGTAAACCGGTATAAAAATATTGGACCTGGAGTCCTTTGTTAATACCGTGATGAGGACACTTCCTTAGCATACTTTTGAACCAATTCCAAGCTTCATCAAAAGATTCTGAATCACCTTGACGGAAAATTGAGATGTCATGCTTCAATTTTGCAATTTTGTCGATGGAAAGAATTTTGTGCAGAATTTTTGAACTAAGTCATTCCATGTGCTGATGCTGACAATAGGTTGAGAGTCCAACCACTCCAGTACTTTATCACGTAGTGTGAGTGGAAACAGCCGTAGTATGATAGTATCATCTGATATACCCTGATATCGGAAGTGTTGACACATCTCCATGAATCGAGGGATGTGAGTATGTGGGTTTTCTTCAGCTCTGCCATAAAACTGATGTCAATTTTCAAATAGATGTGTGATGTTGGAGTCTTCAACTGGAAGTTGGGCTATCCAAACGGAGGGTAGACGATGCTGGATTGACTCAGAATAATTTACAGCGTCATGAAATCTCCAACCAGCATGTTTTCTCATCAATAATTTTCTCTTCAATGACTTGAACCACTTGTTCGTTTTGCATGTTAGCCATTTGTCGTATTGCTCTTGCTTCTCTTTGCCAACGATGGAAGGTACGTTCAATTTCTGGATCAGCTGGAATCAAGTCATCGTCAAGGGACCTTCGCATACAAGACCTGGAAAGGAATCAAAAGTGATACTTCGATAAATTACTAACTAAAACAAAAAATAATTAAAAATAAACTAATATTAGAATTAGTGTCAAAATAAATAGAATTAAACAAAATTCAATCCCCGACAATGATGCCAAAAACTTGTTTACAAAAATATCCTCGGAATTAAAACCACCGCAAGTGTATGGATCATTGACAAGTAATAAAGTGGACCTTTTGAGTCTGTGTATCGTTTTCACAGAGATTGATTAGTTCTAATTCTACTTACTGTGACTTTAATCGAAAAAATAAAATCTAAGTATTTTTGTAACGAAATTATTACTAAATTAATCTAATTATGCAAGGATGAATGGTTTAACTAAATTAAATGTGAATAGCCTTGAATGTAATTTGGAGTTTTCGAATATATGATGAATGTACTAGGATTACGAATCCCTAAGTAATAATCTTTTTAAACCTAGTTTTACACTTTGACAATACGATTGAAATATTGATGAATCAGTGCTCCTAAATTATTCAACAATCTCTATCGAGTAAAGTCAAGATGACCTGACTATATCTTTATGACGGATGCAAACATAGAAGAATGCATGTATTTTTATGAACACTTAAAGATTCACACAAGGCATAGCAGTATATTTATATTCCCTATCGGACCTTATGATAATTTACATATGTCGAACCTACTTCCCGTCTTTCGAATGGATGAAATAAGTCACCACACTCAAATAATTACGCGTAAAATAATTATGGAGAAAATAAGATCATATGAATCATTCAAATATCCAAAACGTGTTTATGATGTCAAGAATTATAAAACTAAGAATTAAAAATCATATTACATAGTTCATCATTCCCTAGTACAGAATTAACATAGCCTAACATGATGGAAAGAAGAAAATCAGAAAAATAATGAAGAAACGACATCAATCCGATTAATTTTGAATTGAATTTTCGTGTTCTTGTAGTTGATCTTCACGTGTTTTCCTCTTTTCTTCTCTCAAAACCCTTGTGCATATGTTTTTTAGGTCAAAAGAAGGTCTCTCTTCGTGTTCTGGTTGAGTTTTGTATATATATGATGTCTAAAATCTTGTTACCAAAGTAGAGTTTCGATTGGAAAAGGAAAAAAATCTCGCCAAAGTTTGTACTATGCGATCGCATAGTACATTTATAAGCGATCGCATAGAGGGACGTCAAACCATCAATTTTGGCCCTGGGATGCGCTATGCAGTCGCATTGATTTTAAAATATGCGACCGCATAGTTATACATTTTTTCCACTGGACATCTTTCAATATTTTGGTTATATTTTTCTCTTCCGATATCCGATTGAGGTGATTGAAAATGAATTTAAAAGATATCTCAAAGGGCTAAAAATATCTCAGAAATATAATATTTCTAATTCAAACATTTCCTATGCCAGAAATCGAACTCAAATAGAGACTGAAAATCCGAAGCATATCTTTTTCGGCTAGAAGTTGATATGTGATACTACTTTGACTATATTTCATCTCTTTAGATTTTTTCCTCATCCAATTCATTACTAACACCCTCATCTCTTCATTGTGAGGTTCGATGTAACTTTTGAGCATTTGTATTTCAGTCCCCAAACTTTGAATTTGATGCAATTAAGCCTTTTCCGCCATCTTTGCATTTTTTTTCCAATTCTTCATCTTCCAATGTTTTATTCCTTTGGTCAATCTGATCTCTCCATCTTCACATCTTCAATTCCTCTTCCGGGCCATCTTTTGATTATTTGCACATTGGTCCCTGAACTTAGGTTTTCTTTTATTTTAGTCATTTTTCTATTTTTCTCCTAATTTCCGCCGTATTCATCAGTGTTCTCCTGTAAAACACAAATTACATCAAATTAAACTATATTCCACGTGTTTATTAACAATTATCTATCTTTGTGGCCCAAAATAAGTGTGTAAAATGCACTTATCAGGTAACCATGTAACTTGTAGCACTTATACATCGTGCGGCCTGTCTGACAACAATAATTGCAAATGGGAGCTTATGCATTGCTAATCTTAAAACAGTTATCAAGAGTATGACCTTGTATCCGACAATGCATTCAATATGGTCTTTCTTTCCTTCCATTTGTACTGGTTTTGGCATTAGGTTTATAAGCTGGATAAGAGATTTTACTAACCAAGGGCATTAACTCATGATTTGGAGATGAATTGAAGATCTGGTTTTGCTGCTCTTGCTGTTGAATAAGAGAAAATACTATAGTGATTGAAGGGATCAGATCTAAGAGCATACTCTGGTCTCTAGAATTCGTATATTTATCATTTAGTCCCATAAGAAACCGGATAGCCTTGTCCCTCTGATCTCTGGCATCTAAAACACTCAATTGACCACAAGTGCAAGGAGGTACATGATCATAAATGGCAAGTTCATCCCAAAGAGTTTTAAGCTTACCATAATATATACTCACTAGATCATTTTCTTGCTTCAGCCCAACCAAGTTCCCTTTTAATTGGAAGATTCGAGGTCCATTTTGTTGTGTAAAGCAATCTTTGAGTTCATTCCATACATCATGTGCATATCAACAAATGCAACACTAGGTTTTACCTATGTGCTGATCGAGTTTTAGATCCAGGATACGATCATATCATTCCACTTTTCCCAAGCATCCAGTTGTTCTTCAGAATATGTGGGTTTGGCAATGCTGCCATTGATGAACCCAAGTTTATTTTGTGCGGCTCGACTCATGGCTCTTGACCAGGTCACGTAATTGTCAGCAGTGAGGAGATCACTAACAAGAATGATGGTGGTGATGTCTCCATGATCGATGTGGAATGGATTGTTTGGATTAGAAAAGTCAAGAAAAGGGAAAGACGGCTTTGGAGAATTAGTCTTTTTAGTGTTCTCTGCATGCTCTGTCATTGAAAAGAAGGAAAACATGGAATCAAAGAATCAACCACTCTCTGATACCATGTAAGAAATAGAAAACTCTGTGAAACTTTGTAACAGAGAGAAAATGGAGAAATTGATTTGCTGTGTATATTAGAATTGATTGAATTCATACATATTACAATAAGAATTACACACATACATGCATCATCTAATGGAGACTTAATAATGGAAAATGAATATACAAGGTGTTACACCATATTTACAAGGAATGTTGTGTCCATGATTTGTGCTAACTGGTCCATGAATTGTGATGCAGCTGTTAGACATGCTCTATGGATGGCAAGAAGCTAAGATCTTGGATTTGTACTTATAGTATGACCTGTAGGATGACATGTATCACCTGTATACTGTAGCACCCCCCACAAGATGGAGAATAAAAGATCACTATTCCCATCTTGAGCAAATGGGATTGGAGAGTAGAAGAAGGCAGGGCCTTGGTAAGAAGATATGCAAGCTGTAGATAAGTGGAGACATGAAAAGTAATAACAGAACCATCAATAATTTTGTCTCGAATCAAGTGATAATCGAGCTCAATATGTTTGGTCCATTCATGGAAGACCGGATTGGTAGCAATGTGAAGGGCTTCTTGGTTGTCACAAAAGAGCTTATCAGCTTGAGGATGTAAAACTTGGAGATCGGCAATAAGGTAACGGAGCCAAGTAAGTTTAGAACAAGTGGTTGACACTGATCTGTACTCTACTTCATCAGAGAAGCGTAAGACCACAGATTTTTTCTTGGACTTCCAAGAAATGAGAGAGCTGCCCAATAAAACACAATATCCAGTGACAAAACGACGTCTATCAGGGCAGGAGGCCCAATCTGAGTAACAATATGCAATCAATTGCAATGAAGATGCATCTGGAAAGAGAATGCCTTGACCAGGAGCTTGCTTAATATACCTCAGCAACTTGTGAGCAGCAGCCAAATGAGCTGAGGTAGGTGCAGCAATGAATTGACTTAAAGTGTGAACAACATAGCTTATGTCAGGCCATGAGATAGTTAGATATAATAATCTCCCTTTTAACTTACGGAAAATGGAGGGATCTTGCAGTAAAGCTCCAGTATTCTTGCACAACTTCAAATTCTGATCCATTGGAACCTTAATGGCTTGGAACCTAATATGGCAGAATCAAAAAGTATCTCCAAGGCATACCTTTGCTGAAAAATGTGAATGCCCTGAGGAGAACGAGCAACCTCAATGCCAAGGAAATACCGGATAGGACCAAGATTCTTAATTTTAAATTGATCATCAAGAAGACCTAAACTGAAATTGAATCAAAGAAATCACTGGCTATGAGAATGTCATCAACATATACCAAAAGGGCTGTAAAAGAATTATCAGTAGACTTGACAAAAAGACTATAGTCAGCCTTAGACTATGAGAATCCAAAATAAAACAAACAAGAGGTAAGTTTGGCATACCATTATCTTGAGGCTTATTTTAAGCCATAGAGACTCTTCAGTAATTTGAAGACCTTATTAGGACTTCCTTTGGTGTAGCCAGGTGGCTTGTTCATGTAAATTTTCTCCTCTAAGTCACCATGGAGAAAGGTATTGTTTACATCAAATTGATGTAAATGCCAACCTCGATTGGCAACAATAGACAATAATCATCTTACTGTTTCCATTTTTGCAATCGGTGAAAAGGTCTCTGTATAGTCAATTCCCTCTTGTTGTGTATAGCCCTTTGCAACTAAACGTGTTTTAAGTCTCTCCACACTGCCATCTGAATTTCTTTTTACCTTATATACATACTTGCAGTCAATTGGCCTTTTTTTAGGAGTCAATTTGGTGAGAACCCAAGTATTATTTTGCTCTAAGGTGTGCAATTCTGCATCCATGGTTGTGCACCAGTTTGGATCTTTCACTGCTTAGCTATAAGAGGTAGGTTCAATAGCAGTAGAGAGAGAAGAAGAAAAGGCTTGGAAGAAAAGAGAAAAGTGACCATAAGGCATATAATTTTCCAAAGGAAAAGAACAAGTAGAAGGAGAAGGAGAAATAGATACCTGAGTCGTAGATTAAGTAGATGGAGTTAAGGCAGCCTGTTGACAGTAAAAATCTGCTAAGTAATGAGGTGTTGTACGTGTTCTGATAGACCTGCAGATCATAGGCTCAATAGAAGGTGATGAAGGTGTTGTAGGTGCAATAAGAGTGATGTCAAATGTAGAGGAAGGGGGAGAGCTACTGACATGAGCATCACTGACACGAGAAGAGGAAGTAGTATGGGTAGGATAAGGTGAAGGTGTATGGGTCAAAGGTAGTAAGTTGTTGTCAGAGACGTGAAATTAGATGAATGTGAGGGAAAATTAGGAAAGTGGTATTCAACAGGATTAGATGATGGAGAAGTGAAAATTGGAGATGAATTTTTGTGCTGCAAATTAAGATTAGTATGAGAAGAACTAAGAAAAGGAAATGATCGTTCATGAAAGATGACATTCCTTGAAACAATAGTATGAGTGGTGAGATCAAACAGTTTGTAGCCTTTAATGCCAATTAGGTAGCCTAAAAAGACACACCGTCTACCTCTGAGGTCAAATTTCTTTCGGCATGTGAAATGGTAATAGCAAAAGACAATCATCCAAAAATTCTGAGGTGAGTGTACGTAGGTTTGACAGAGAAAATAGTTTCATAGCGTGATTTGTTGCTAAGTAAGGGAGTAGCGGTTCTATTTATCAGGTAAACAGCTGTAAGTATACAATCATTTCAGAAATGTAAAGGCAAACTAGATTGAAATCTCAAGGCTCTAGCTACATTTAAAACATACTGGTGTTTTCTTTCCACTATACCGTTTTGTTGGGGAGTTTCCACATAAGACTTTGGTGAATGATTCCTTTTTGGTTGAAAAACGCAATCATTTTGGAATTCAACTCCATAAATTATTTTTATTTTAACATCAAACTGAGTTTCTATCAGGTTGTAGAAAGATTCAAGATATTTTCTGGTTTCAGATTTTGCTTGTAGGAGATACACCCAAGTGGTTCGTGAGAAATCATCCACTGTGGTTAAGAAAAATCTGCTCCCAACATAGGTAGGCACTAAACAAGGGCCCGATATATCACAATGGATCATGTCAAAAATAGCAAGGGATTTATGCTGACTAATGGGAAAATGAAGTTTCTGTTGCTTTGCAATTGGACAAACAGAGCAATGAGTAATTTTATTAGAATTGAAAACACCTTTTATAGTAGGGTCATCAATCAAAGTAAGCCTAGAATTTGAAATGTGACCAAGGCGACAGTTCCAAACGTAGAAACACTAGTATTATTCATTACAGAAGCTGAAAAAGATTGAAAATAAGCTGACAAAACCACTGCAAGGGCATTTGGAGGATCAAGCTTAGGTAGAAAATAATAGAGACTACTCTTAACTTCACCCATCCCAATCGTGGTCCATGTGGAGAGGTCCTGTATAAAACATCGATTAGACAAGAAAAACAAGCAGCAAGTTAGTGATTCAATGAGTCTCTTAACTAAAATAAGATTGAAAGAAAAAGATGGCACGCATAAATCATTCTTAAGAAGAATTGTTTTGGTGATTTGAACATTGCCAATGTGTGTAAAAGGAATGGAAGCACCACTTGGTAAGCTAACACAACAAGAAACTTCCGAAATGATATAGGTAAAATAAGAAGTACTACAGATCATGTGATCTGTAGCACCCGAATCTATTATCCAAGGAATTTTAGAAGATTGCACAGAATTTTGATCAAAGGAGGTAAGGTAGTGAGATATACCAGAGAACTTGGAAGCTTTAGGTTTATTGGAGACAGGTTGATGAGCAACCTGTACATGATTGACATATGGGGAAGCAGTAGAAAAATCCTTGTATTGCAGCAAACTCATGAGCTGCTGGTATTGCCCTCGAGTAAAACTTACTATTTCTTCATGAACTTCTTCTGGATCAGAATCAATTGACATACTAGCTTGATTGGTAGAAACTTCAGAAATCTTTCCCTTATTCAACTTATGTCCCGAAGGGTAACTATGTAACTTGTAACACTTATCTATCATGTGGCCAATCTGACAACAATGATTACAAATGGGAGCTTGTGCATTGCCAATCTTAAAACAGTTATCAAGAGTATGACCTTGTATCCGACAATGCGTACAATATGGTCTTTCTTTACTTCCATTTGCACTAGTTTTGGCATTAGGTTTATAAGTAGGATAAGAGATTTTACTAACCAAGGCCATTAACTTAGGATTTAATAATCTGATTTTGCTGCTCTTGCTGATGAATAAGAGAAAATATTTTGGTAATTGAAGGGATCGAATCTAAGAGCATAATCTAGTTTCTATAATTCATACATTTATTACTTAGTCCCATAAGAAACTGGATAACCTTGTCCCTCTGATCTCTGGAATCTAAAACACTTAATTGACCACAAGTGCAAGGAGGTACAGGATCATAAATGGCAAGTTCATCCCAAAGAGTTTTAAGCTTACCATAATATATACTCACTAGATCATTTTCTTGCTTTAGCCCAGCCAAATTCCTTTTTAATTGGAAGATTCGAGGTCCATTTTGTTGTGTAAAGTGATCTTTAGCCCAGCCAAATTCTTGGGGCTTACTTGGTATTACGAAAAGTCTGTACGCAACTATGGCGCTATTGTCATCCCTTTCACGCCATTATTAAAGAAATGGATAGATCAAATGGGATGAGAAAGAAGAAAAAGTTTTCGAAGAGATCAAGACCGCAATGTCCACAACCCCGGTATTAGCTATTCCTAATTTTAATGAGATTTTTGTAATTGAAATAGATGTTTTAGATGCAGGTATACAAGCAGTTGTGTCTCAACAAGGTCGGCCAATTTCATTTTGAAGCTGAGACTTAGGACCAAAAAAGAAGGTATGGCTCATTTACTAGAAAGAGTTGTTTACAATTATTGAAGTAGTTCGATGTTGGAGACCTTATCTCCTGGGAAGAAAGTTACGAAGCTTAACTAACCTGTGACGGTTAATCATAGAGCAATGAGTTTCAACTCTAGAACAACAAAAGTAGGTGACCAAACTACTTGGTTATGAATATGAAATAATGTACAGGCACGACAAAGAGAATAGTGCTGCATATTCATTATCCAGGGAAAATGGCTCACCAACACTTTGGGCCATCTCTAAACCCCAGTTCATGATATGGGCTGAGCTAGAAAAAGTAATAACTGAAAGTCCATGGGTCAAAGAAGTAAGTGTGGGAATCGAATTGAGTTCAATTGATGCTCCCATAATTTATGTTGAAACGTGTTTTTGGAAAATGTGACTTTATTAAAATCACATTTTCAACCGGATTGCAGCACGTGGATGAATCTTAGCTGTTGGTTTGAATTCTGGATGGTTCTTTTCTTTATGCCATTTTCATTTGGCATTCTCGATGGTTGGCTTTAGGGCTTCATTCCATTCTCTCTCTGGGAGTACGCCGTTTTGAGGGTTTTTTAGGTCTTTGTTCTCTCTGTGATTTTTCTCAAATTCTTAATTTGAGAAGGCAATTTGTAAAATTTTAGCCTCTTTGTGATGATATTCTGAGTGAATATCTGTTAGGAAGTGTTTGTGCTTCGATTCTGAGGTTCTGAGCGAATATTTGTTGTTCTTGTAGATCGATTGCTGTATTTTGAGTGAGATAAGTGTTCTGCACTATTCTTTGTGATTGACTGAACATTATTGTAACATTTGTTGCCATTTTGGACGTTATAGTGGAACCGATCATAATCCCACTTTTGGATGCTCAATGGGAGATGTAGGTATTAGAAACGATCACCGAACCTCCGGGTGTTAAGTCGATATGTATTTATTGTGTTCGTTTAATTTTCTGTACTTTATTTCAGAGAAGGTTATTGTATTTTTTTGTTTCTTGGTCTAATATTGTGTGTTCCTGGCCGGAGTTGCATGCCATGTTTGCCAACGAAAAAAAGTTGATTCTAGAGAGCCTGCATGCCTATTAAAACCTTTACCGGTGCCATCGCAGTTATAGGTCATTTCCATGGATTTCATAGAAGGCTTGCCTAATTCCAACGGGAAGAATGTCATCCTCGTAGTGGTAGATCGATTAACAAAGTATGCCCATTTTATCTGGTAAGCCATCCATTTACCACTAAGAAAATAGCAGAAATGTATATTGACAGTGTGGCTCATCTCCATGGAATTCCTCACAGTGTTCTTAATGATCGTGATGCCTTGTTTCGACTGAATTTTGGCTGAACTCTTTAAGTTGCAAAGGACATAGTTAAAGATGTCATCCACATATCATCCGAAGACTGACGAGCACACAGAGGTGGTGAAGTGTAGACTTTAATAGTACCTTCGTTGCATGTCCAGTCATTTCCCAAAGTAGTTGAGCCATTATCTTCCATGGGCGGAATTTCGGTATAATACCACATTTCATCGAGCTATTGGGCTCACTCCATTTGATTACACCCAAAGAATAACGCGGTAGTTGTAGTGTAGTTTTGGGTGTCTATTGACAGGGTGATTGAAAAGTTATTCAAGGGGTTCAATAACTAGG
>CAIGRK010196431.1:0-10551 GCA_903798315.1 Fraxinus greggii | reverse complement strand
GTATTCTTTTATGTATCGTCCCTTAATCAAGTTTATTTTCTTTCAATTAAGAAAAGAGATTTATCATGAAGAAATTATATCTCAATTCAATTATTTGACGTTAATAATAAGGAATAACATTGGCCCGGTCATGAATGAAGAATGAAAAAACAGTAAATTTGTCGGATATTTCGTTTTTGTTTATTTGTGCATGAATATGACACTATTCAGCAACAATAAGCCCATGTTTGGTAAATATTATTTCAAAACTCATTCTTTCAAAATTCATTTTCGGCCACAGATTCTGTCAATAAAATAATATTTTCATCACATCTAACCACATATTTCTCATCATATCATTATTTAAAATATATTATTTTCTTAATAATATCAATCAAACACAACCTAAGAATACGTATGTATTCACAGTTCACTTGTCTTGTTGAGTAACCTGTTGTTGAGTAACCTGTACTATGGACCACTTTAACCTACCCTACACCCAATTACACCTAATCATCAACGGCTACATATTCTGTACTTGTGCTAAGATGATCAGTTGTACTAAATGATGTAATACAAAAAAAGAAGAAAAGTTGGTGGAAAAGTAAAGATAGAAAATTCACACGTCCTGAATTTTTCTTCTATGAACAAAAATGGTAACCAAGAATTAATGGTTATTAGCATAAAACGTTATATATTTGTATTAATTATGGAAAACATTCTCACCTTTTATTTTCACCCATATTTTCATTTTTCATTGTGAAAATCATCCTTTCATCCATCTATTATCAATTCCTCCGTCAATTGCACACCTGAACTTAGTTTTCTTATAAAAGATGAAGAATACAATGGTCTCATTCATTTTTGGCCCTACTTTCCTCACGAACAAAAACATGATTACCTTTCAATAACTCAACTATTCACATCCCTTTCGCAACCATCCCCTCCCATTCTCCTCTCATCTATTCTCATCTTCTCGTCGCACGTTTCTCTACACAATGGAGGGTAAAGCGGGAGAAGGTAATCTTTTGACTGTGGGTTGGGTTTTTTTGTTTTCTAATTCATATGTGCATGTTTTAAGTGATTGAGTGTAAGAGATGATTTTTCGTGGAGTTTATTGTTGTTTCATAGGTAATAATCTTGAGCAAACTACAACCTCCATTATTGAGAGAGCCCGATGACGACCTATCCATTTGTGGTATACATGCTTGCCCTTCACGATCAGTGCATACGCCATCAATTTCCATGCTACTTCGAATGAAAAACTGCAATTTTTTCAAATGGAAACTGAAAAAGTAGTTGAAATGTTGTAAGGAATTTTTTCTGGGTTTGTAGGGTTATCATCATAAATGACAGCCAATTTTATGAATTGCAATTTTTGGTGATTTTGTTGGGTTTTGAGCATTGCCTCAATCATATGATTTGCATTCCCTCAATTGTATATTTGATCATTGTGCATTCCCTCATTTGCATATCAATACTTAATCATTTCAATTTTCACCGAAGTGTGTTTAGAAAGAAACTATGATAGAATTATACTTTTATTAAATTTTGCAAATTCTTTTGTTTATCTTGAACACAAATAATCTCGATTACAATCCACTGCTAGAACAAGAATGAGAGAATCATGATTTCACTTTTATTGTGTTAATAAGATAATGAATTATGTTAATTATTTTTCAAACTTTAACAGTTTATTAATGGAAGTGTAAGTGGGCTTGGCCTGCCTATAAAGTTTAATCCGGTCCAATATTTAATTAATCTAATTAATTAAAGAAAAAATTTCATATCTAAGAGATTAAATATGTCTTATTTCAAAACAAAGAAACAAAGTTTGAAACTTCAAAAATCAGATATTAATTAAATTTTATTTATGAAATAATTAATTAAATATTTATTTTATTAATTAAATATATTAATGTCACAATTATATACTATTTGGCAACAAATTATCTTATTAATTGATCACAAATTATTTCTCAACCACGAATCAAAAATTTTATAGGTTACAAATTATTTCACGGTCACTAGTCAAAAAAATTATAAGTTACAAATTATTCATTTGTCACAAATCATTATAGATCACAATTTATTTATTGATCATAAATCACAAATTTTATAAGTTGCGACTCAAATTTTTAGGTCGCATATTATTTATTAGTCACAAGTTATCAATCACATTGGTCACAAAATACTCAATTCATTGGTCACATAATATTTATTGGTTACAGCTAACAAAATAATTGGTCAACCACCCATACGCCATCCTACCCACAACCACTGCACCACCACCACCATCACCATCACCATCACCATCATAGCTAACATATCAACCAATGTCATCTCCACCGCCTCACAATCTGAAATTCAAGAACATCAAAAAAAAAAAAACAGAACCCAAGAAACCGACATCTCCATACCGCAACCACCACCTCTTAATCTGAAACTTACAAACAGAAATAGAAACCAAAAAGCAGGACAATTGCACTACCACTGCCTGCACCACCATCGCGTGCACCAATAACCACCACCAACGCCTGCTAAAACCCACCATCTCTTCCACCTCTACCACACTACACTATACCACAGCCACCAACAAAATCCCCAAACCCGCTACTGCCATATGCACTACAAATTAACCTCCAACTCCGGCCACCACAAAATCAGAAAAAGAAAGAGAAATGAAAAAAAAAACTTAATTTTTGCAACGTTCATGACGATCGGCCTCATCGACTGGAAGAATTGATCGGAGCTGTTTCACAGCGACGATTCCATCACCGCCACTGTATTGTGCACAGCGAGATAGGAAAAGTTGATCGCCACGGCAAGACCATCGTCAATGTGCTGGTACCATCGTCTAAGAGCTCGCTGTGGTGATTCCATTGTCGCTGTGCGCGGTGGTCAGCCCATCGACTTCGTCATATTGCTGGATTGTGC
Organism: Fraxinus greggii; assembly: GCA_903798315.1. Taxonomy (NCBI): domain Eukaryota; kingdom Viridiplantae; phylum Streptophyta; class Magnoliopsida; order Lamiales; family Oleaceae; genus Fraxinus; species Fraxinus greggii. Next base: position 7,635 of record CAIGRK010196431.1, on the reverse strand, counting down.
GCGTGTGAGGATGAGTGAGAGATGGTGGAGGTTGAGTGAGTATATAGAAATGGGGGAGATTTTTAGGGTTCGGGGTTTAGGTGAGTGTGGTGGTGGTTGTCAGTTAACGGATTGATAAATAATTATATATGTTTTTAAATTAAAAGTAGTTAGATCATTTTAAAAACAAAATACTTATGATCTGATTTTTGTATAAATAAATTTTAGATCTGATTTTTGAAGTTGAATTTTAAAAAATCTGATTGGGTGCAATTTCTACTTAATTAAATTTGGTCCATGAATAAATTAATTCAATTAATTAAATCGGGCTTATTAACAATCAACTCATTTAATTAATTGTTTAACGCTTGTCAATTAATTGATAAATATCATTCTTCTAATTCTCCTTTTGTNTTAGATCATTTTAAAAACAAAATACTTATGATCTGATTTTTGTATAAATAAATTTTAGATCTGATTTTTTAAGTTGAATTTTAAAAAATCTGATTGGGTGCAATTTCTACTTAATTACATTTGGTCCATGAATAAATTAATTCAATTAATTAAATCGGGCTTATTAACAATCAACTCATTTAATTAATTGTTTAACGCTTGTCAATTAATTGATAAATATCATTCTTCTAATTCTCCTTTTGTATGTGACTCATTAAATTTTCGATCACACTGCCTAACGAAGTGAATTATCATTCATATATAATTAGAATCGACAAATGAAAATATTTCTTTTTAATTTATCATCAATTCACATTCGTCATACCAAATTGACATATAACAATTTGTTAGACAGTACATGTGATAAAAATGTCACGTGGTTAATAACGATGTCTGTATCTTGTTAGTACTTACGACCACGGATGATTTAAGTGTCAGTCGTGTGCAATTTGTATCTCATGATCACAACTCGTTGTTATTAACAAAATACTAAAACTTGAATTTACAGATTCTAGTATTTAATTTAATGGAACATTAATTCAACTAAATAATAGATCTACCATAAATAGAATGTATCAATTATATACTAAAAGTATTTATGTTCAAAATCGATTGGACTTGAGGCATAATACTTACACTTTCACTGTGCATTCCCTCATTTCCATATGATTTGCATGCAGGTGTGAATTCAAGCTATTTCACTATTGAAGAACAACATGGATGCCGGTTTTATGATAAGCCTAACAATTTGGCATACAAACATGAATTCATGCGTTTCTAGGATTTCTTCCATGCTGCATTGTTTATTAGAGGAAATTTGAGGAAGTTCTTACATGCAGTTGGTAATGATATAGTATTGGAGTTTTACCATAAAAAAATGAGAAAGGAGTTTAGGAAAGGAGTTGACTAGATTGGAGTGTGAAGACGATATTAAAGAAATGCTTAGGGACAGTGATTTGCATCCAGTAGGGAATCGACTGATCAATGAACAACTGCAGTAGGTCCTAGAATCGAGAAGATTCTGAATAAGAACAGTAAACTTGCTAAGGTTGAGTGGGCTAAATATGCAGGGAATGAAAAATGCCACGTTTGTCACAATGCAGGCACTGTACTACATGACATGGACCTCAAGGCAAGAACTTTTACATGCTGTGCTTGGCAATTATCAGGGATCCCTGTTGCCATGTGATTGCCTCGGTGGTATCTAGATGCCTTAGTATAATGAATTATGTAGACGCCATCTACAAAAAGAGGCATATATCATGACATATAAGCCATCAATTTTCCCCATCTTAGGTCCGGATTCATGGCCTGAGCCAAGTCTTAACCCTCTTAATTTACCAGTGTACACCAAAAGGCCTGGGAGGCCAAAAAGAACAGAAGAAAAGAACCAAATGAGGTGGCTTCTTCAAATCAGGCGAAGAGATTTAGTAAGTCTTCGCAAAATGAAAGCCCTTCAGAGATAACTTCAGTAGCCACATCTTGTGCAGGGAAAAGAGCGAGGATGATAATGACATGTAGGAAATGAGGTGAACCAACGCACAATAAGAGGGGCTAAAGAGGGACACCACCGCCAGCATCTATTTAGGGACATTTTGTAATTTTTACTGGTTTATTATTCAATGCATGTAGTTAATTGAAGGTTGGGCTCAATTATAATTTTTTTTTTTTGTTGATGCGTCTCAATGTTGAATAGAATAAGAGCCAAAATGTTGTGTCTGAATTCTCCACTTTCAAAACCTGTTTTTGTTGCTGAACATTTGATTTTGCCTATTTTAAATGCAAAGTTGGGTGTGAGTTGCTATAGTTGCTAAAAAATTTTGTTGAGATTTCGTTGAACGGTTATATTTGTAGTGCATTAATTGCTGTCTCAATTGTGTGTTTGAGTTGCGGTGTTAAATTCGTGCGATCAGTGTCTGAGATGCTGTGATTAAAATTGGTTTCTTATAGGAGATGACAGTGACCTATTATGTGAATATAAACATAGGTTGGGACGGTTTTCACATAGATATTGAAAGGTATGAATGTTTGATGCAAAACATTTTAATAGGAATGGATGTTTATTACATGTTCAATTTCAGGCAAAAAGGGGATTAACAGCTCTAGTTTAAGATGTAGAATTCCGGGAAAATCACTTACAATTTTTTGCAGCGATTTACTGAGGAGAGTAATGACGGACGAGAGCATGTATGGAAGCCATAACTAAAAAATGGAAAGTGCATGAGGTAATGATGAACAGTGGACTTGTAACTCCATTTTAGAAATGATTACGCTTTTACGCACAGATTCAAGAACTTGAAACAGAAGATTGCTTCGTTGTGTTTGCTTAATTTTTTTTTTTTAATCTTGATGCTTGCTGATTTTATTTATTAATGCTTCATTCCTTATTTTTTATTATTATTATTATTATTATTATTATTATTATTTGTGTGTGTGTGTGTGTGGGGAATAACCTGGTTATGGCGGGAAGCAGCGGCCTAAAATGATAGACAATTTTACCCTTTATAATTGAAAATAAAATTGTTTAGGTGTGCAATTAACGATGGAGCTGACGGTAGATGGGTGGAAGGAAGATTTTCCCTATAAAAGTTGTGAACAGATCTGGAAATGCAAAAAAAAAAGTGCAAGATGAGAAACATTTTGCGCAATTAACTTCAAATGTATGAATATTTTGTGCTAATAATCCCAAGAATTACATATGAGCTAACTTTGAGGGTGAGTCTAGTAAGGCAAGGTATGGTATCTAGAATGAGATTGTCTAAAGCCTAAGATTTTTTTCAAAAGATATAAAAGACCTAGATTATAAAACGGTTTATGAAAACCGTACTCAAAATATCGACCAGTAATTTTTGGAGCGGATAGTCATTTCCGACTAACAAAGGATATTTTGCAGCTATATTTTAAATCTATACCTCGATTTGAACTTTGATCCTAAACGTTCTTTTATACTCGTTAAGCTTCCCAACTTTTCATAAACAGGCATGGATTCTCTACTTTTTTGCATTCTTAGGGAACCATTTGCATCTATTATGAGAGATTGATAAGCTGAATCAATGTCAAAAAGAAGTTAAAATACAGATGCAACTAAGGGTATAGATAGGTATGCATCTGCAAATCATCCATATAAAAACTACAGGGGAACAACCACCATCAGGTTCAACAATTGATGAAATTGCAGACAGCAAAACACAACCTATATCATCAAGAACAAAACAAATGCTCCCAAGGTTAATATATCACTCAAACCCTTCGTTTCTATTGTGTTGTAAATAGTCCTCGATCGAGTTTGATGGACCTTTTGTTGAATAGGGTAAGTGAAAAGCTTGCATCCATCGATTAAGTGCCTCACCTCTTTTAATGAATCTGAAAACAAGTTTTCAAGTGAATGAAGAACATATTTCTTTCAATCAACATCTCAGCTTTGGACAACACTACGAGCGAGCGTTCCACTTGATTGCAAGAACGCCATTCGTGTGGAGGAAACCTTGGGAAGGCTGCCCTCAGAATGCCAGTATTTGTCATACACTACACCTAACAAACACACAAACATGGTGATACTCTCGGAACTGGAAAATGTTATCCACTGCAGCATTTTCCCTTAAGAGGAAGATTATCAATGAAACCTTCAAGGGCATAGGTCGACTCCACCAACTCTCAACACAAAAAGGTTTAGACTGAATTTCTTCTGCCCCTTGCACTCCATTAGGCACATAACGGACTAATAATTAAAATTCAGAAATGATCATGCTGTTGGATGTATCTAACGCTAGAAACATCCATGGCCAAGATGGCAATGCGAACTATTCTCAAAACACTGCTGCATTACCCCGAGGATCCAGGAGCAGAATCTATGGCATGGAAAATATTCTTCTGGTCCACACTTTTGGGCTCTCTGGAAGTGTTGTGGAATGACGACTTGCAACTTGAAGTGCAGATTAACAAGATAATATATGCACTGTCTGCCATACGGGAAATTCTCCTCTGAAATTACTTTCTTAATAATGCTTGCACACAGATATCATGCTCAGCATTTCCAAGATTAGGCGCATATCCTCATGGCCTCTGAGTTGTATTCCCCTCATATCCCATGGCGCCAACTTAACGATGCACTTGAAATTTTTCTCATGGAAATTGCTACTATTAACTCCAGTATCATAGGATTAGCAACAAAAACTGACTTTGGGATTAAGCTCATATTTACTACGAAGCTCAATGCAGTACACATGGTTATCCCTGCAACCAACAAAAATCTTGCCACCAATCATAACTGGCGAAGAGAAGATATCTCCTTCAAGGTCCAACCTAGCGAATTCCTGTACCCTGTATTTTTTATTTTGATGTAAATCTCCAAGAGCACATGAATCAATTAGAAGCACCCGAATACTTCCAGAACTGTCACAGACACAGATTAACCTGAACAACGAAGTGAGAATTTTATTATGTTAAGGTAAAATATTCGACATTACAACTATTTATCTACTACCTGTCAGACGACTGGGAGACATCAGATGCCAGCTGCAAGTTTTCATCAACACAAGGGGATGAGGTAATTGGTTGTCCAACAGCATGCTCCCAGAGTAGATTACCCTTTTCCTGGAATAATGATGATATTATGATTGATGCTGAATCTAAATTGCAAGATCATACATATTTTCTCACGCTTATCGAAAATTATACAAGTAACAAAGTACATTGTCGGCACACCATACATGAGGCAAACAGTATGAACATGTTATTGTTAATATAAAAACTGGTTGCTCCCAAGAAAGTGGTACACAAGTGGTTCTATTCAGGGGAAAAGACCAGGGATGATACATTTTGCTAGCTGACATTCTTAGAGGTCCAAGTTGGCGAATGGTGTAAATCAATGACAGGTTAACAGTTATCTTGTCAGTCAAATTGAAACATTCTCAATGAGAACACTAACAGCAGATTTGTACCCAAATCTAGTAGCACTGAGGAGATTAGCATTCACGAGTGTGGGTAAATTTTGCCACCTTTAATATTTTTCATTTGAATCCGTAACTGTCATATCTTCCTGGAAGGTTCTTCAGATTAGTATTTTACAAGGTTTTCGATTAAGTCAATTTCGGATTTGTTTGGTAGCTATTGCATCAGCTTCATACATCTTCTGGAAATCCTTTTTACTTGCCCCAAATGAAGATAGAAAGAAAAAAGGTCATGGAATCTCAAATTAACAAATAATACTTGGCAAGTATGTAGAAGCTACAACGGGTACACGTGGAATACAAGATCTTACCATTTCAAAGGAGTAGATACTTCCATCTCTCGAACATACAAGTACCTGTACAAGACACAACTCACAATTCTGATTTAATTCATGGAAAGTAGCAATGTAAGATTACAGGGGTCTAATGATACATTTAGAAGCTATTATAAGTTTATAACTAGTTGTTGGGCACTATATCAACCTTTTATCTTCAAGTAAAATGGGGATAATGTTGGTAACCAGGAGGCTGGTCACATTAACAACAGAAAATATTTGATGTCAGAAGCCCTTAAAAATTACAACTAATGTGGAAAAAAATTAATGCTGCGATGAGATTGCTTTCATAATGAAATTAATTTTTATCATTACTAGCATGAACTTGATTTAGTTCATGGGGCTAGCACTGCATCATAACCCTATAATTGTCACATGGTAAATTATTGCAATTGACACCACAGATATGTTCTTTATCTTCAAAATCTTTTCCCCATACAGTATCTTCTTATCATGTAGTTGTAAGATAACTAGACAACTCGCATAAAAAAATTTTACCTGAAAAGGTAATGACTTAGATATGCAAGGTCCAGCAAAAATTGGCCCACCAGTTCTTCCCTGTTACATGAAAAAGGGTTGAAAAAAGAATAGTTACAAGAAATTGTGCAGGAATAAAATACGAACAGAAGAAAAAAACAATGGAACATTATAAAATTTCAAACTTGATTTGGATAGTTTTTCCCTCATTTTTCTTCTGTGCATGTACATAGCCAAATGTGATTTCAGATTTCAGGATGATAAATATTAACTACAGCTTCTCCAAGAAAGCATTCATAGGGTGCTTCCCTGTGGGAATTAGTCTTTTAATCAATGAAAAATAAGAAAATGGCAAAAGCGATGACATTCACAGAACAAGTCTGTAATAAATATACTATTTAATGCTAGTTGCATACAGGAATTACAAGTAACATAAAAATTTCAGGCCTTTATCATTTGTTCACCCCCTCTAGCCGTGTACACCAGTCAATAAAATGGACTTCCACTATTGGAAAATAGTATTGCAGGCAGATAACCACAGAGGAAAATATGACCCCAGATGAAATGAAGAAAGTCAAACAACAATGAAGTTGTCTTTTAATTTTCCAGCAGGTCATAAAGTGATATATCCAGTGTGACATGAGCTCGGATGACTAGTAATCCAAGAATCTCTCTACAACAATTCAGTGGCTTATTTATCAGAATGACCACATGGTAGGTTGCATTAATTAATGTCATAGTACAGCAACCATTATTAAATCACCCATCTATAGAGGTCATCAAGAAGACAACTGATTATACCTTCCAAACGATGGATCCACAGGTATTAAGTGCAACAACAGTCCCATCCACTAAGCAACAAATGACTGCACATTGAGACATGAATAGGACATATCAAACACCAGGATATACAAACACTTGCAGTGCAACTGCACAAGAACATATAAGTAATAACAAAGCATTAACATGAATCTCCTCTTTCTTTTCCTTTTCCTTTTCCATTTCCCTTTTCCTGGGTATCGGAAGGGAAGTGAGCAGAGTAACTACTAGATTTAAGATTATGCTACTTGGGTGTTATAAAACATAAGAAAGATTATGCTACTTGGATGTTATAAAACATAAGAGCAGAATAGTACAGCCACTCGATCTTGCAAAAATCCAAAATTATGAGCCTTAATAATCAACAAAGGATATCCAATGAATGTTGGATTTGAATAGCTTTGGAATAAACTTTTATATCCTTTTATGACATTGTGCATAAGTGATTATACAAGCCATGAACAACATAAACAAAGACGTATCCTTAGATGGACCAAATGCTTACCATTTCCATTAGAGCAATTGATTGAAAGAGACCCAAATACTGGCGTTCCCAAATCTTGCATCCATAATTTATTAAAAGGCTTAGCCTGTAGGAACATGTAGCTCACAAGTCAGCACGA
>CAIGRK010196342.1:0-13428 GCA_903798315.1 Fraxinus greggii | reverse complement strand
TGTTTTTATTTTGTTTTTATTTTCAAACCTGAAACTTTATACATTTTTGGTACATATTTCTCATCCATTATCAAAACTCATTTAATGAAGGTATGTAAGGTATTTAAATTATGCAGGGGGCAAAAATGTCCAAAATTGACAATCTTGGAAAAAATTAAAAAAGTGACATTTTTGTAAATATAAAGCCAAAAATTGACATCTAGTGCAATTTTCTCTAAAAAAAATAAATTGTCTAGGTCTGGTTTACACTATGTTTGAGCCTCATCTTATTTTTTTATAGAATGTATAATTAAAAATAAAATACATTTACGTATAAAATTATTTTATTAAAAAAATTATGATTAAAAATAAATTTTAAAAAATAGGTTCAAGATAAGAACTTACGTAATGTAATCTACTGCAATAATGCAGGAATATTGACTACAATTATTAATTATAGTCATTGACCTGCTGCCTGTGGGATGGTCGAGTACCTTTTTGTTAGCATCGATGAAAGAAATTACAATCATGCTACATGTACATTATTTTTTTACACTTTGCTACATGACAATACATCATCAGACGGTTTAAATATTATACAATTTTCACCCGATCAACACTTGTCAACATTGACAATATCAATAATCATGTCGATGAAAGAGTATACAACTGATATTTTCCTAAAAATAAATGGTACATGGATAGAAAATAATTTGCCTTTTAATGAATATTTATAAATATTTGTTAAATATATTCAAATCGTGGGACGATGGTCCTACCAATAACGTTGCAAGATTTCACTTTGAATAGGTATCGAGTCATGCTTATTTCGAAGGAATCAAGTAAGCATGTTGGCTTCAAAAACTCAAAGATCTTGCTATCAACAAATCTCGTATCGAGTCCTTGTTTGCATATTATTATCTTGACACTCAAGCATAACCTTATGCACCAAAATTACGAGACCAAGAAAGGAGTCGTCGATCATTACTCAAATGATCAAATCAACTATCGATACGAGATATATCGAGGAATTTGGCATGTATACACACACACACACACATACTTATTGTGAAAACGATACACACACATACTTATTGTGAAAACGATAATAATGGCAAAAGACCATAAATTATTATTTTTAAATATTTATAAGTTATGAATTCTACGGAATATATGAATAATGAGAAAAATTGAAATCGACAAATTTAAATCATATTTTGTGCCCGTTTGATTTTGTTAAAGTTCATATTTTTAGTAAATTTTAAGAAAAAATAATGAAATGTATGGTTGAAAAATTAATAAAAGTTATGCATTTCATGAAATGTGTAGTTAAAATTTGTTAACATTCGACATGCGACCTAATTAAATCCGATTGTAAAATACACTTGGCTTATCCTAATTTGAGATCGGCTTTTGAGGTCAGCTCGTAACGCCGTGGTTCAAGGGAACATAATGATTATAGATTCCTTACACACTGTTAAAACATCCAATCAAATTAATTATTATATTCAGAATTTACGTCAGCGCCCATTTATTTCACCAATCATATGATGTAGCTTCACCTACTCACTAGGTCATTAATTGTTAGAGACCCACTTAAAGAACGATTTCATGATAAACTGATAAAGCCGATCTCAATAACCAATGGAGGTATGCCAGTAATGTACTTTTTCAGTTCGGTACTGGTGATTGACAAGACAAGAATGTGAAAGATACTATATCTTCTTTTCCTATAAAATGGTGTAAGGTATTTTTAGAGGGAGGAGGACACCTTGTGATGAAAAAATATCTCATTTGATGAAACTCTTGTAATGTATAAATGATTATCAATAAAAATTCTTAATTTTCTCTTTACTTGCTTTGAAAGTTGACTTGAATTGATCCATATACTTTTTAACGTCAAGACAATTAATTGATGATGTTGACTAAATTTTCATCATCATCATTATAAACCAACACGAGCTTTAAACTTTACCAAACATGCGCTTGATTTTAATATTTTCAAATAAAAATATCCTACCTCTAAATAGCTGCATACATTGCAAGGTTAAAAATTTAAATCTTCAATCAACTTTGCACAATAGTTTTTATTAGCCGTCAAACTTTTAAAGTTTTTTAGATGATCATCAGACCTATCAAATTGTTATATCATGGCCATTAAACTTTAAAATTTTTTCAGATGGCTACTGAACTTATCAAATTATTATGTCATGGGCTATTAAACTTTAAATTTTTTCAGGTGGTCATCAAACATATCTATTTGTTATCTTATCCAATATTCAATAACTCGCCTTTAGAAAATTCGACAAATTGACAAGCCAAAATGCTGACATAGCACATTATTATCACTTGATGAAAATCACCAAAAACATGCTTTCATCTATTAAAGAGTTTATTAAAAATTATATTAGATTTTAACCTTCGCATGCTTCCCTTTATTCATCTATATTTTCATTTAGTATTTCTTTTTCTAGTTAGCTGCACTTTTAAGTGCATTTTTGACTAGTTTTATTGTCAATTAACGACAATAATGTGTTATATTAGTGTTTCTGTTTGTCACGTCAGTGAATCCGTCAAATTTTACAGGTAAGTTATTTTGTGTGGATGATATAACGATTTAATAAATTTGATCACCATCTGAAAAACTTTTAAAGTTTAATGGCTAAAGAGATAATGCTTTGATTAGTTTGGTGATCATCCGAAATTTTTTTAAAGTTTAATGACCAAATGGATAATCATTTGATAAGTTCGACGACCATCCAACTTTTAAAATTTAATGATCAATAAAATACATCGTGCAAAATTCAATAATCATTTGAATTTTTAAACCTAAGTTATATCGCTAACTCGCTGCAGACTGCAATGGACTGCTTTGTAAAGCGTTTTACCTAACCTTTGTTTGATAGAACTTAAGACTTAGATTCTTATTAAAGTTAAAATCAATAATTAATTTTAATAATATATTTTATTAGATTCACATTTTTCAAATATATATTTTATTAACTTTTATTAAAATTTGTTAAAATTTAATTTTAATTTCCATAAAAGCAGCCATGTGCCACCCGCTGACAAAATCCGCATTCAAACAGAAGTTTTCGGTTTCAACTGTAAGATCCAAAAAGGCCTCGTCTGAGATATATTTAAACCAAGGCGCCCCTCAATAGGGGACCGTCACTTGACCATTTTATCCAAAAAATTGTATAAAATTATGTACAAGTAGCACTTCTCGTATTTACACCTCACCTCAATGAAACCCCACCCACATGGTCATCTCCATCGGTTGGACACTATTTCGTATTGAATTTTTCTATTCTTACCGGGGGGGTTGACAACCCCCCTACCGGCCCCTCACAATAGTGGGGGCCCACCTTTTAGGATCGAAACCTTAATCATCGCAGCATATTTTTATAAGCTTTATTCCCTCTTTGATTATTATTAAACAATCATATAAAATTGCAAGTCTACAACCCATGAACATTACCAATCCCATTCATCTCGCCGATCTTCAAGTTTCTCTTTTTCATAAATCTTGAATCCAATCTCATTAACCTCGATAATCCGACACATCTCATCCCCACCCCACCAAAAGAGTATGTTAAATCCATAATTAAAATCCCATATTTAGACAGACCCCGTAGGTTTTTTCGGTTTCTTAATCATTATCAATGGCATCTCTGTTATTTTCTTCTGTTTCAAAAAGTTTTTGTGTTTTCTTCTGTGGTAGTAGGGTTGAATATCTTTAAAACTGCTTGATCTAATTTTTTTCCTGGGTTTTTTATTCTATACTTGCAATTTTCTGAGGAAAAAAAGAGGAAAGATGAATGTGGCGAAGTCTCAGGTGTGGCAGCCTTGCAAAAAGAAGAGGCTTTAGAATCTAGGAAACCAGAAAATATTGAAAAGAAGCCTTTTTTATCTAGAGAAAAAGAGGGAGGGAAAAGAAACAGGAAAATAATGGATGGGATTTGTATTGGAAAATCGGCGTAGTCCACGAGAATAACCAGTGTTGATCAATCGATACACCCAGAGACACACAAAGAGAGAGATACAGTGCTTGTGCATGGCGACGACATCGAGATCAGGCGGCGGTAGCGGTGGCGGAAGTGGGAGGACGCGTGTAGGGAGGTATGAACTGGGTAGGACGCTGGGCGAAGGGTCATTTGCGAAAGTGAAGTTTGCAAGGAATGTCGAGACAAGTGAGAATGTGGCCATCAAGATTCTTGATAAAGAAAAAGTTCTTAAGCACAAGATGATTGGCCAGGTACTGTTGGATTAATTATTTTCTTGTTTCTGTATCACGTTCAGCTTTTTATTTCATGGGTTTTACTTATTTTGGTGTTTGGGTTTTGCTTTAGATTGTGTTTATGTACTGAAGAAGTTTCCTTTGACTTTCAATTTTATGCACTGATGTGTTTTTTTTCCCTTACCATTTTATTGATCTGTAGTGTAGAATGATTATATTGAAATTTATTTTGATAGATTGAGCTATCATATATTGATGTATTCATGGATGATGCGGATAAGTGACTGTAAAATATCATACAGCTGCTACATTAAATCTCAATTATAAGCTGATCACACTGGGATGAATTTTATATGAATTTTTCTTAAAGTTTTGTTTCACGGGTCTTTTATTTTGGGCACTTTCCATAGTTGCCTGGGTGTATTTCTGTTCTTATGATTCCTTATTCCCCCACTTATGACATATTTAAAAACGTTTCTGATTGTATCTTAATGTTGTTATAACTTGCAGATTAAGCGCGAAATCTCCACCATGAAATTAATCAGACATCCAAATGTCATCCGCATGTATGAGGTTGGAATTCAACTTGTTTAGCCAACTTCTCGAGGAACAATTAGGCATATAGTGCCAGATGTTCCTGGAGATGTGGATTTTGTATGCGTTTCTTGTATATTAACTGGCAAGTTTTGATAGTTTCATAACTGATGAATATGGTATAATCTAGGTTATGGCCAGCAAAACGAAGATATATATTGTTATGGAATTCGTTACTGGAGGTGAACTCTTTGACAAAATTGTAAGTTTATGTTTGCTTCTGTCTTATGATTCCAGTATGATAATCTAATTAGATATATTTGAACAAAGTGCAAACTTGGTATCACTTTTTGAGGCCAGGCTACTAAAGGCAGGCTGAAAGAAGACGAAGCAAGAAAATATTTTCAGCAGCTCATCAATGCAGTAGATTACTGCCACAGCAGAGGCGTTTACCACAGAGACCTGAAGGTGAGGATGGAACTTTATTTTTAGTTGCTCTCTTAATTTTTTATTTTTATTTTTATTGAAACTTGGAATTGATGTATTTTGGGGGACAACAAAATACTGGTTTTAATTTCATTCCTTTTCATGAATTATAGCCAGAGAATTTATTGTTGGATGCCAATGAAGTTCTTAAAGTTTCGGACTTCGGATTGAGTGCTCTACCTCAGCAAGTTCGGGTTAGTAGACGGTTCGTTATACCGCATGAAAAACATGTCATCCTTTTGCACTCCTCATTCTGTTTTTATTTCCTGTTTGGCGCATAAGGACATTTATAGTTTTCTATAGAAGCATTACAAGTTATTTTGTAGGTTCTATCCACTACATCATAGAACAAAAAAGTAGGGAGAAAAATCAGAGTAAATAAAAAAGGACGAACTTGCACTGCAGCTTATTTTCTTTCTTTTGAGAGAATTTATGCTATTCGATTAATGTCCTGGAAGGCATGTGGTTTTGATTATTGGTATGTATCGAAAGCAATTTCGACAATGAATGCTTCTCAAAAGTAAGTATATAGATCCAAAAAACATGTAGAACATGGCTAATCTTAATTAATAAAGTTAGGGCACCTTTTTCTTGATCATAATCTTTTCGATATAGTAACATTAACATAACTAAAGATCCATGAGATTTTTCAAGCTCAATTTCTCAATTTGTTTGTGTAGGAAGATGGGTTACTTCACACAACATGTGGAACACCAAATTATGTTGCTCCTGAGGTATATAATTAGCTTTTGGTGCAAATCCTGTAATTTTTATTTTCTGAATAATTCTTTTCATGCTCTCTTTTTGGTTTGCTAATTATCCAGGTTATCAACAATAAAGGTTATGATGGAGCTAAGGCAGATCTCTGGTCATGTGGTGTTATCCTTTTCGTCCTTATGGCTGGCTATCTGCCTTTTGAAGAGTCAAACCTTATGGCATTATACAAAAAGGTAATTTTTACGTCTTCATTTTCCTGTTCACAATTTCTAGAATTTAGATTTCTCTGTATTATGTGCTTTTGAAACGAATTTATTTTGTCTGATCTCTGAAGTCTTATGTAAAATTTGAGAACCCAGTCAAAGAAAATTGATTATTTGGGGTTTACATATTAAATTTTTCCTGCTTTGACAAATTATAGTGGTTCGAACCAAATAAAAATGTGACAGATTCTTTAAAAGGCATATTGTTATTTTTGTGCTGGTAGCTGTAAAAGAAACTGAAGAGACCAAAAGAAGAGGGGGCATTCTAAGCCTATATTGCTTTCTTGTTTTTCTAGATTTTTTCTCTATAAAGTTTTCAGTTGCATGACATTTCTTATCAATGTGCAACTATTTGCTGTTTGTGTTTTTTGGAGTCAACCTCAATTGATCTTGCTTTCACATGATTGCAGATATTTAAGGCTGAGTTTTCATGCCCTCCTTGGTTTTCCACCAGTGCAAAGAAATTGATCAAGAAGATCCTGGATCCCAATCCATTGACAGTATGTTGACAATTTTTTTGAGTGTATCAGTTATCATCTCTCTGCATTATATGTTTGTACTAGAAAAAGGAACAAGAGAAGCAAAAAATGAAAAAAAGTTCAGAAACTTCTTTATATTTTAATTAAAAAAATAAGTGTCTCACAACCTATTTAGTAAATTTGGGTTGTTTTTGTTGTCACGCCGATTACAACTTTGGAAGCCATGAATGATTTTGTCATGTGAAACAGCGTATCACAATTGCCGAGGTACTTGAGAACGATTGGTTCAAGAAAGGATATCAGCCACCCGTTTTTCAACACGAGGATGTTAGTCTTGATGATGTTAATGCTATTTTTAATGAATCAAAGGTTAGTATCTCTGTAATGCTCTCCTAATATAAATTCCGGAGTGCTTTTCGTATCATGCACCTTGGTTACTTATTTCAACGGAACGTAAGTTGGCTATTTTCATTTGCATCCAGGAATCTCCTAACCTTGTCGTGGAAAGGCGGGAGGAACGCTCCACCACACCAGTGACAATGAATGCCTTCGAGCTTATCTCCAAATCTCAGGGTCTCAACCTTGGTTCTCTCTTTGAAAAACAATTGGTGCGTTTTTTAGATTTGACATGGGAGTGATCAAATAACTCAGTTTTGAGAATTTGAAGAGAATAACCTACATTTTATCTGATGACAGGGACTCGTAAGAAGAGAAACGAGATTCACATCCAAATCTCCTGCAAATGAGATAATCTCAAAAATTGAGCAAGCTGCAGTGCCTTTGGGGTTTGATGTGAAGAAAAACAACTATAAGGCAAGCAACGCACTTTTCGATTATTTCACCATACATTTCTTTTATTTGAGTTGGAATATTATTTGTAGGACAGTAGAACATAGCTTTTGCACCTTTCTCTGTAGTGCATGTTCAGCAATTGCTTTTGATTCTTAAATTTTGAGCAACTTTTCCGCTTGTGATGTTTTGGGTATCATCTTTCTCAGTTGAAACTTCATGGGGAGAAGACTGGGCGCAAGGGTCATCTATCGATTGCAACCGAGGCATGTCATATAAAGAAGCTTGTGAATTACTCATCATACAACAGAAAATATTTTGATATTGCGGGGTTTTTAACTGATATTTTATTGCAGATTTTTGAGGTGGCTCCTTCACTTCATATGGTCGAGCTTCGCAAGGCTGGAGGTGATACCTTAGAATTTCACAAGGTAATAAAGAAACTTTATGACAGATAGAAATAACTCGCCATCCAAATGTCCCATCGTGCAGTACAGGACTTCATAGATAGATATTATCTCATGGAAGATAAACCATATGCTTGGAAAAGCTCCAGAGTGCCATTTTTATGTGAACAAAAAGATTGAATAATTTTATCCACGTTTCTTATTCGAATAAGTATCAGCTGTGTTTATGAATTCAATTTTGACATTTCTCAACATGCAGTTCTACAAGAACCTCTCAACTGGGCTGAAAGATGTTGTCTGGAAATCAGGTGATGAAGTGAAGGATGAAGAAGTGAATATTGGTATGTTACCGTAATTGATTTTCCGTGAAACTCTTTAGTTATCAGTTTTTGGTGTAGTTCTACATGTGGTGCGATTATGAATTGGTGAACCATTCTATAATATCAATATGACTTTCACACCTAGTTAAGATGACAATTCATGACTGTTGTGAATCAAGTGATGATCCCTAATTCAGATAACAAATCAGAAAAGCATTCAGAAAACTAGAAAGCACACATAGATCAACATTTTTTCACCCTAACATAAAAGCTTCCCGGCCACTGCAGGTTTTCACTATAGTGAAAAATAAGACTACCAATTTTTCTACACCTCTGAGGCACACACAAAATGGTCCCCTAAAATCCTTTTGCAAGTAGGAATATTTGGCCTATCTGAGGTGAAGAGGTAAGTCTTCAGTATGATTAGGTTCTACATTATCCAACAAGAACTTGAAAGAATTATTTTCTTGCCTATTGGCCCCTTGAGTGTGGTTTCTCGACTACAATTTGCTGTGTTGGTGTTAGATTGCTTAGCTTGTCAAAAGGCTCACATGTTTATGTGCATTGTGCGTGAGGATGTTACTAATATTATCTCGTTTAAAGATTTTACAGTAAGAACTTGTATAATTGGTATGTATTTAAGAATATACATCTCTCTACGAATTTGAACAAGATAAGTAATAGTTTCACCTATGTTTACAGTTCTTTCTCTTTTGCCTTGCATTTTTGAACGACAAATTTGAAGGTATTTCTATTTTGAGTCTTGAATCGTTCCATTCCGTTTCTTATTTTACAGGTGTGGGTGGAGTTTCATCTTGAACAATCGTTCTTTCAAGATATATGCGTGGAATTACACTTTTATGTAATAAGTTGTTACGACATGCATCTCTGTTGTTTTGGGAGTCCATGAGTTAGTGTGTTCGAATTGTTTGTCATGTAAACTTCGATATAACTTAAGAATATACTTTGTGTTACTTGTTATTAAGATCCACAAGGATCAAACAGTATTTTAGGCTCTTTCAGATTGGAACAGCCGTTTCTTCAATGCTCGTGTTACTTGAGAATCAATGTGTTATCATTGAAATTAGTTTCATATTTAAGATTTAAATCTATTATGGCGCGTTTGGTCACAAGGTTTCTTGTGTAATAAACACTGGCCTGGATGTTATTTTTATCGTAGAAGGGGACTGATTAAAATCTCATCCAATCTATGGAAATCCTGTATTGACCAATACATTCAAACCAAAGTGCCAGGTGTCATTTGCAAGAACCAAATAAAAAGCGACGTGGTCATTGATACAATCTCCACTCTACGGAGGCGGAGCCACCATGTCAACTGCAGCGCCACCATTTCGTTCTTCACCATTCTTCTCTGCTAAAAAATCACCATATGGAGTCTCAGGTTCCAAATCACTATCCAATCTTTTAACAACTAAACCCATAACACTGCTGGAAAAACATCCACTCTATATACCAATTAATTCAAATATCTCCCTTCAATTCAAGGAGAAAATCCCGTGCCTCGAAATCATGGGTGTCAACTCCAGTTGAGCTGGTGTATGCAGGATAACACGAACAAAACTTTCAGAAATTCAATATCACACTGACTTCTGAAAGGCTTGGAAATCACTTCCACGTGTTATGGAATTACTCCAAGATAAAATAATTTGGATTTTCAAGGCGGTGTGTCTTTCATTAAATAACCGAAAGCTTTAAATAGATGATTACAGATAACTAACTAACCCACTAACATGCTTAAAATCAGTATGAATTAGACCATGAACTAAAACTAAATTGCAGAACACCTCACGTACAACAAGACCCATGTAACCAACTGAGATAATGGAGTTTGTGGGAGAATTAATCTACAACTAAAAATAAAATTGAAGATAAATTCCAAATGTACGTACAAAGTCGGCTGCCTATTCTATCTAGAAACTCCCAGCAGGTTCTAAGTGGACTCCAGGTGGAGAGAGGACTTAGTCTTGCATCACGAGCACTCTCCGAAAACCCGTCTCTCCACACCTCTTCTTTATACACGAAATCATCACCTTCCTCCAGTCCAAAGGCATCCATCAAAAGGATTCAGGCAGATTCTTTGGCATGTGCCCCCAAATTCTAACATCTGACATTAAAACTGACCTTAACCCAGTTTTTAATTTCCTATCCTACGATTTAGAAGTCCCCAACCAAAATTTTAGAAAGGTGATAAACAAATGTCCCAGACTGTTAATTTCCAGTGTAAGATATCAGCTTAAACCTGCTTTATTCTATCTTCAAAGATTAGGCTTCAAGGATTCGTATTCATTGGCTTATCAAGATCCTATTTTATTAGTTTCCAGCGTGGAGAAGACGTTGATTCCTAAACCGAATTATTTAGTATCCTTAGGATTTTCGAAATGTGATGCTGTCGGAGTGGGTTTAAGGTGTCACGGATTGTTCACTTTTAGCATAAAGAACAGTTCCAAGCCTAAATTCGAGTATTTTGACAAGGAAGTGGCGGGTGAATTGGAGGAACTAACGGAATTTCCACAGTATTTTGCATTTTGGAGAAGAGGATAAAGCCCAGGCACATGGAAATTGTTTAAGTGGGAAATTGTGGTTAGTTTGGCATTGATGTTGAAGAGCACTGATGAGGAGGTCAGAAATGCAAGGGTCTGGATACGGGAGTTGAGTCATATCTCATCCCATCTTCAGTCATTCAGTCATCTCTGTTGGGTTTTGATACTCAATAAATTCGGATGATGATATTAAATCGATTTATTGGATTATATTTCACATGCCTCTGTCGATGAGTGAAGTAAAATGTCGACACCACAATTAATCAGAATGACCATACAACCTCTTTTTTGGGCAATTGGAAGCAGTCTAATTAATTAGAGTTGCTTATGGCCCGACCCATTACCTTGGACGGCTTTGTTGGTTGACAACCCATTAATTCTACCTATTGGACCTTATTTCCTATTACCCTAAAAGCCCACACTTGGTACCTTTATATACCTCGCCCCATTACTGTTGAAGGAGTATGAAAACTTTGGGCAGCCATAAGTGAGAGAAAGGAAACGTCCCTTAGCTTTGTGCTTGTTGGTCTTGGCTTTGTGCTCGACTTTACGTTGTCTTCTCGTTCTCTAGCTTTTGTGGCTGTCATTTGAGGCTACCATATTCTTCACACTCAACCCTTTGTGGCACCTTGGAGCAACCAGTTTTGGAAAGAAAGCTTGGAAGGTTTTTTGGTAGATCGATTGTAGGGTCGATCGGAAGAAATTGAGCCCGATTTATTGGTTGATTGAAGCTCAATCCTCAACATAATTACCGAAATCGTTAGTTAACCCCAAAAATGAAAAAAAAAATTAATTATTTTCACCAAACAGACAAAGACATTTTGGGCATTACACACTTTCCTAAATTCAGCTTTTGATAAATATGTTGAATTCAGCTTTCGATTTATGGTTTACTTCTCAATCAACGATGGGGAAAAATGAGTCCCTAACCTCAAAAGCAATTGCCAACAAAATCAAAGCCAAGGGTTTATAGAAGCTGCGATGGTATTGCTAGATGTGCCAAAAGTAGTGCCGGGAAGAGAACGGGTTCAAGTGCCATTGTATGAGTGAATCCCACCAGTGTCACATGGAAGTCTTTGAACAAAACCCCACCCGAATCGTCGATGGATATTCCGAGGAGTTTGAGACCTCCTTTCTTGAACACATGAAGAGGAGCCACCGATTCAACTGCATAGCTGCACTGTTGTGTATAATGAATATATCGCTGACCGACATCATGTTCACATGAACTCTACCATATGGGCTACACTTACTGAGTTTGTCAAGTATTTGGGTAGGTCTGGCAAGTGTAAAGTCGACGGAACTCCCAAGGGTGGTTTATTACTTATATAAACCGGGATTCTGAGACACTTTTTAAGGAGAAAATGAATAATAAGAGGATTAAGACAGAAATGATGGATGAGGAGAAGAAAGAGCGGGTAAATTCTAGATTGGTGTTTGATGAAGGGGAGAATGATAATAAGAATGACAAATGAAATGAGGAAGACCAAATATCTGGAAAGAATGGGGGTGGAGCATTAGTATTGGATGAATTGATGAGAGAACATGAGAAAGCGAAAAAGAGGAATAACATGAAGGATTATTGGTTGTGGGAGAGGATTATTGCGAAAGTTATGAGTAAAGCCTTAGCGAAAAAGGGGTACTATAAGCAAAATGGTGTCGTACTGAAGGTAATTGATAAGTACGTTGGCGACATTGAGATGCTTGAAAGTAAGTATGTACTGAGGGTTGTTCAGGAGGAACTCGAGACAGTGATTCCGTAAATTAAGGGCTTTGTCAAGCTAAATTTCTGAAGATAAAAATGCCCGTCCACAAAACTATCCTACATACCTAGGTACAAACCCATTTTACAAACACTCCACACACAAAGCTGAAAAGCCAGTCTTCCACACATTTGGTCTTGTTGCTTGGAGGGTGCTGATTTCAACTTCCATTTCCCTCCAAGCCCGTAATAGACCTTGAATCAACTCCCTGGATCTCTCACACATAGGAGAGTCACACCACATACAAAGGTATGTCCACCCAGATCTTGGCTTCGAGGACAAGTGAGAAATCTTCTTCTTAGGTTTAGGTTCGTCCATGAGGTCTTCATCTATGTCGATTAACCACAGTTGCATACATTCATCTCCATCTACGTGCTGCTTTTTCCTAACTATTTGTGCGAGTGAGGGAACGATATTAATAGTGATGAAAATAGATGGAAAATGAACAGTGAAGTGCAATGATAGAGAGAGAAAGTGTGTAATGCCTAAATTGCCCTTATCTATTTGGTGAAAATTATTAATTTTTTCATTTTTGGGGTCAACTAACGATTTTGGTAGCCAAATAGACGAAAACCGTCAATCTAGACTGGACTGCAATTTTTTTAAAGGTTTGGTACATCAGGTGGGTCAAAAGAAATGTTTGGGCAAAGTTTATAATTAAATGAAAGGTTTGGTACATTGACTGTAATTTTTCCTAAAAAATTTCAACTGAAAAATATTCTCAACATCTACTACCCAACTAGGGATACAAGTGATCTAATAACCACTAAACAAGGTTGAAACAAGCCCTGTAACAAAATCAGAACTGAATGCATCAAATAATGATATTAGCTAGAATCATCACCCTTAGCTGTATTCAAACTATCAACTAAATAAGCAGAATTATACAT
>CAIGRK010196273.1:0-14007 GCA_903798315.1 Fraxinus greggii | reverse complement strand
AAAAGATATCAACTAACTACAATCGTGCTGATGTAGGTACTAAGGTTCTGCCTTAAAACAAATTCCTGGATTGCTTGACCTTGCTGAATGTTACTGCATGCTGATTTGTGGATGTGATGAAGTGTGCCAGTGATGTCCCAAATGTGAGAATGACTACTGATGAATGTGAATCATTGTACCAAGGTGGAGTATGAAGGGAATTGGCACGATGATGCTAACAACCCATGGCTGGACTTAATTGAATTGCACAACTGACTGTTTCTGTGGTTTATTAACTGAGTGCAAAAATCGTGTTTGAAGAGAAGCTTAAAGCCGTGTTTTAACTTACCTAATTTATGAGCGCCCAGGATGTCGCCATGTGTCACCTCCTACGCCGTTAGATTGAAGACTATTGGGTGACTCTTATAAAGGCCTTCTAGGGTTTCAATAGTGAATGGCTTTAGATATTTTCTCTCTTTCATTTGCTGCGCCGTTCGAACTCTCTCTCTCTCTCTCTCTCTCTCTCTCTGTTGTGTTTTGATTTCATTCTCTCTCAAATTTGTGTAATCTCGTGTGATTTCATTTGAGTTTGAGTAGCTTGTTCTTGTGTGAATTGTTGTTTTGAGGGAGAAAGAGTCTTTTGTGACATAAGAGTTTAGTGTGAGTGTTCAAACCTTGTAGTCTTCACTTTGGTTGTGATTTCATTTGGATGGTAGATGTTCTTCAGTGGCTGAGGCACTGATCAATTGGATTCTGGCTTGAGGGCTCTGAATAATAAAATCTCTTTACCTTTTTCAGTTTATCGTTTTGTTTGATTTATTGTTTATATTTGTTGTTATTGAGCTAGTACTTTGTGAATCTCCTCCCAACAGTCACCAGCCTGTTGAATGATTTTAAGGCTTATTTGTTATTAACTTGGTAGTTGCTTGAAAGTAAAGTAAATAGAAACCGATACGAAAAAAATAAACATCTCAATCCCTGCACGGTTGAGCTCAATTTGCATTGTATAGCAGTGAGAACACTAAAATCTGTCCACAACATTGAGATATAAATCTGAACAAATTCCAAAAAAAATACCATCCATAATTCCATCACATTTCCATATCTGTGCTTAAACCATCAAAAATATAAAATAGAGGCTGCATATTGACACGCCATCCATAAACCAAAAACAACCTCCATCACAGTTCATATAAAAAGCAACTCAGGATGCCTTCAAGATGTCTGTCTTAGATTCCTCAGGTTTTTCCTCGATGCTCTAGAACTCGAAGCATTTGTTCCAGGTAATTTATCATCCATATCTTGAAGAACGATTTGCTCAGTCACCAACTCTTTCTAAAGGAGTTGTGCACCGTCGTCACTTTCACCCATAGGAATTGAAGTCCGGATCATCCTCCGTATGTCATAAAATAATAAATTAATTTAATTCAACAATGAGTACCAGATCATAGTAATCGTAATTCATCAATTGCTTTACTATCCTTATGTTTGTAATGAGTTTTATATGAACAGACAAGATGCAGTTTCTTCATTTAGTTGTATAGAAACTAATGTTCAACTCCAAATTTGAACTACAAGACAATAATTGTTGTTCAATATTGCATTCTTTACTTTTAAAAATCATCAAACAATAGTGAATTTTCATCAATACAATGCAGTATTCTTTTTCAACTACAACANCATAAAATAATAAATTAATTTAATTCAACAATGAGTACCAGATCATAGTAATCGTAATTCATCAATTGCTTTACTATCCTTATGTTTGTAATGAGTTTTATATGAACAGACAAGATGCAGTTTCTTCATTTAGTTGTATAGAAACTAATGTTCAACTCCAAATTTGAACTACAAGACAATAATTGTTGTTCAATATTGCATTCTTTACTTTTAAAAATCATCGAACAATAGTGAATTTTCATCAATACAATGCAGTATTCTTTTTCAACTACAACACAAATGCACTATTATTATTGAAATGAAATAGATAGATAGTGGTGGGGTTTTGGACGTTCCACAAATTAGAATGCATAATCAAAATATTCAACCTATTGGAATATATACATCACAGGTGGGAACAATTTCAGCAACTGTTCGGTGGTTAAATTTACAAACTCATCCCCACCCTACATTCAGACATTGAAAAAAAAGAATTATGGGTATCCGTGTCGACAATAAACTACAAAAATTGAAGCGCAATAAAAAAAAAATGATTCTCATTTACCTTCATGTGGTTCCATCATGTGCAAACCTGTAATAAGTGAACAATATGCCTTCTGGGTGGTAGCATCGGATGGGTACCTTTGTGGGTCGAGTAGAAGATTTCGAGGGGTAGGGTTCTATAATTTTTGGGGATTTATATTTGGGCTTTCAGATTTCAAGTGTGATGATAATGTATTTTGTCTGGAGAGTGTTTGATTTGGGGTTAGGGTTCATGATAAGGAGCTAATTTGAGAGATTCAAAGGATCCACGGTTTCGCTTGTTTTTTGTGCGAATTATACTAACTGATGTGGCATTTAACTCCCGAGTAAAGTCACTTTACTCGAAAATGGTTGATACCTCGGGTGACAGACTTTTACATTACGCGTGGATCTCGCGTGAATAAAATAATATCCGACCCTCGAGGTGTGTGTTCGATCATTCAAGGTGTCAATCGAGGTGTTCGTGTAGCACGGTTCCTAACTGCCACATGTCAATTTCGTCATCCATGTATGCAAAGGTTAGCCGCGGTAATTTTTTGGTGAGTAATAGAGTGAAACGATATAAAGATCAATGAATAATGTAATACGAGTTAAAGTACAATAAGTAAAATGTGATATTACCTAAATTTCGTTGTGTGTTGAAACAATTAACCCCAAAATCGAAGTCTAAAAGTATTGAAAGAGTGGAATTTGGGGACAACGGTAATCGTGAGGATTGAGACCCCAAATTGCCCTAATGTAATTTGATTTATTTATTTTAGTGAGCTAACTTAACATGCCCTAAGACGCGGTCATCCCAAGTGTTACAAATTTGAGCTCGCTCCAATGGGCCCAATCCAAAAACTATTGCCAAGATTGAGCCCAAATAGATCCGCAATCAGATGAAAGTACATCTGTGCCATTCATTCGGAGTGAGATGAGGATATAGGTGGCCCACGCTCACGCTTCTACAACTGGATGACCTTTCTTTATAACAAAAACCCTTCTCGATTTCGGGCGTCCTTCAAATTACAAATCTCTCTGTCTACACGCAAAGAACCTCAAGTTCTCTGCAAACATGTCTCAGGTACTGTTAGTAAACCTATAATATTGTTCAATTTTGATAATTTTTCTTTTGATTATTTGAAAATAGACCGTGACTTCGATTTTGATTCTTATCTGTGTTTTTCCATTAACGGAAAAATTTCTATTCCAGCTAATATTGGTTATTAAGAACTTCTGAAGCGTTCGATTGATATTGATTTTAGATAATTGATAATCTTGAAGTAAAATCGGGGTCTCAGTTGATTTACTGCGGTGTAATTTAATTTTTTATTTTTTCAGGATGTAAAAACTCCTCCGGTCTCGACAGATGGTATGATTTTTTATTTTTTTTCCGAGTTATCTTTGACAATTTTTTGATGTGAAAATTGATGAAGTTACTGAATATTTAATTTATTATGTATATTCGATCAAGAATCAGATTGTGAACGAAACTATTATTATGCTTCTAGGAATTTAATAATTAAGGGTGTGTTCGGTAGAGATTAAAATCGGATTAAAATTGAAAAACTAACCGCTATTGGGTACCGAACAAGCACTAATTACCATTCGTAATTTGGGATTTTTGGTTGGGTTTTTTTAATTGTTTTACTCAGGAGCTAAATCCTATCAATTATAGAATTAGTCCCAATAATGTTTATCAAATTTAAGTTTAGCAGCCTTGTTTAAACCTATTTATCTGTTTTCACATGAAAAAAAAATGAACTGGTAGAAATATAGTTAAGATCAAGTATTCTTTATATCTAATTACTTGAAAGAAGTCAGCTTGAGATGGTTAGCTAGCAGATGTTTCTTTAATCTGACCAATCATATGCAATCAATATTTGGATACATACTAGTAACTTTATTGTTGGTTCGTCTTCCATGTTATAAATTGATGATGTATTAGTGAAATTACATTAATTGAATGAAAAGAAGTAGAACTGGATTTGGTGTTGACATGATAGTGAGAATGCAAGACTTCCAGGGAGAAAACTAAGATTGTTGAGAGTCATTGATTTGAATAGACACTTTATTTTTTGTAATTAAGTTTATGAAATTAAAGTTACATGGTGGAACCTAGAACTTCAGGTGCAGGAACATGAGACCCAAAAAATGAAACCCTTCTAGCCAAGCCAACTTTTACATTTGATTGTAAATGAAGGGAATAACAAATTTGAAGATTTATTTGCCTTGTGGTGTTATCTGACTTGTCCAATTTTGCCACTTTCCATGGGGACGATCGGTTTCTTAATGCAGAAATGCTTGAAAAATACCTTATTATAAATTTATTCATTTACTTGCATTAGTGCTAATGTCTTCTAATACATTTCTTCTTAATAAACTACATATATTTTAGGAAATGCCTAGTGGATAACTTAAAAAAATTATGCACTCACTTTTTGCCTGTTTAATGCTTGTACCAATATTATTTTTCATTATTGGTGTTTTTTGAACTTTTCACTATTTAAATTGTTAAATATAGTTATGAATTTTTTCTAATTCTGAAGAATGTGTTTGCTTCAGAAGGGAAGTCCAATGCAGCTCAGAGTATAACTTCAACCGAGTCAAGCTCTGTGGAAACACAATCAGGGCAGAGTAAAGCGACCCCTGCATCAGTTGGCGGGATGCCAAATCCCTTCGATTTCTCGGCCATGACCGGACTACTTAATGTTTGTCTTTTTCTCCTTTTGCCTTCGTTAAATTGAGAATGATTGCCAGCTGCATATTAATATGTTTTTGAAATCATTGCATGCTGATCAGGTCACTTCCATTTAACTACTAAATCCATGTTGATAAAAAGCAAACTGTATGAAAATTGAGAAGGTTTATTTAGTTTTTCGATTCGTGAGCTCATTAATTGCCTATCTTTCTAGTTGTGGAAATTGAAAGATCATGGATATTTCATAAGAGTTGAGGGAGTGAAACCTGGACGAATTTAAAATATTTTTAGTATATCTACCGAACATGATATTTTGGGCATTCGCAGAAGAAGTCCAGAACAACTCACTAGATATATTGTTTCCTAAATTCTATTCTATGTTGTAGGATCCAAGCATCAAGGAATTAGCTGAACAGATAGCAAAAGACCCTTCATTTAATCAGATGGCTGAACAGCTTCAGAAAACCTTTCAAGGTGCTGCAGTTGAAGATGGTATCCCCAACTTTGATACACAACAATATTATGCAACAATGCAGCAAGTTATGCAAAATCCTCAATTTATGAACATGGCTGAGAAGCTTGGAAGCTCACTAATGCAGGTATTAATGGGGTACAGTTGTACTGACTATTGGATAAACTATCACCTCAACTGACCATTGGATAAACTATCACCTCGCATAGGCTTAGCATGCTAATTAAATGATTTTCATTTTTTTCTACAGGATCCATCCATGTCCAGCATGCTTGAGAGTTTGTCAAATCCGGCTCAAAAAGACCAACTTGAGGAACGAATGGCCCGCATCAAGGAAGATCCTTCATTGAAACCTATTCTGGAAGAGATAGAAAATGGTGGTCCAGCTGCTATGATGAGGTCATTTCTTTTTCTAAGATTCTGTAATTTGGTACATTTGTTGGTTTGGTGACTTTTGATATTTTATAAGTAAGATATGTTTAACATGAGATGACTGAGTCGTAAGATGGCACGTGACTGAACAACACTTTAAATTTATTGATCCAATCGATTTGCTTTTCTGGTTTATCCTGATGGTGAACAACATGCTATGAAGGCACGGTAGAAAATCATTGTCTTGAACTTCCTCAAATTATTGCTGCACATGGGCAAGATTTCATATCTTAGTAGTTTGGTCGTTTTAATAATTATGAAGTAAAGATGTGAGGCACCTATATTAAACCTTTGACAAGTAATGGTTGTTAATGGTCTGAGAATATTTTGAAATTCTCGTACTAGTTATATAAACTCGTCATGTCATGTTGGAATTCTAACCCACATGGTATTGAATTTCTGACCTTAATAATATTTTCATCCTTAAACAGACATTTCTGTGATTTGACAGTAGCGAGAGTGTTATTTATGTCAATTAGGTACTGGAATGATAAAGACGTTCTCCAGAAGCTGGGTGAAGCAATGGGATTTGCTGTTGGAGGAGAAGCTGCTGCATCTTCTGACAATGCTGCTGGTGAAGACGAAGCAGAGGAAGTAAATGAAGAGGAATCCATTGTTCATAACACTGCTAGTACTGGTGATGTGGAGGTACATTCCCAAGCTTTTAAATATTGAATTAAAAATTAAATAGCAAGCACTGGATGCATTAATTTTTTTTCTATTTTTCCTCTTATTTTTATCTTTGTAAGTGAAGTTCAGTCCTTGAAGTGGTTCAATCCGATTAGTGAACTACTAAGCTTCTCTGTTTATTAATATTTTTATCATTTTACTCTTAATTTTCCTGGCAGCTTTGTGGTCAATTTAACATAATTTTTCATGAAATAACTAGGGTTTGAAGAATGCACTAGCTGATGGCGCCGATAAAGATGAAGAAGATTCTGAGGGAAGGACAGCACTGCATTTTGCATGTGGATATGGAGAGGTATACGATATTACCATGCTGACCTTTCTTTTGTCATTTGGCAGTTCAATCAAAAGACTTGACATATTATACTTTCTATATTGTATTAGTACTTGACCTGTCAGCCATTTCACAGGCTTCTTTCAGTCTTTAAAATTTCATAGAGAGATGGCTCGCGCATCACCACATTTCTTCGTTCCACATGCCACTTATTCTTCACATGCTCCCTTCTCCGACATCTTCCATTTTTCTTTGAGAATTTGTTATTGTGCCATTTTTGTCGTCTTACTGTCTTTCGTCCTGTTCCTACATCTCTCTCTCTCTCTCTCTCTCTCTCTCTCTATCTATCTATCTACCTACCTTGTATTACTTATTTTTCGAATTTCTACTGGATAGATTATCTGAAATCTGAATGATTGCACTCATCCCATACTTCCATTCCAGGTCAAGTGTTCTCAAGTTCTTCTGGAGGCCGGGGCTAAGGTGGATGCTTTGGATAAGAATAAGAACACTCCTCTCCATTATGCTGCCGGTTATGGCAGGAAGGAATGCGTGGAACTTCTATTGAAGAATGGCGCTGCTGTGTAAGTCCTCTTCTATTAGACCTAAATGTTTGTGCAAAGCAGCCTCGTGCTTAATTAGTTTGTTCTTCGCTGGTTGGGTTTTGCAGCACTCTCCAGAATTTGGATGGCAAGACACCCATCGATGTGGCCAAACTAAATAATCAAACTGAGGTACTAACGCTGCTTGAAAAGGACGCATTTCTTTAAGTTGGGTCGCGTTGGGGCCAGGTGCAGTTACAATCTTGCCATGTTTTGTTAGGCCCAGGTTGTTTTCTCTAGTTGGCATGCCAACTCGATATCAAAGTCACTATGCTGCTGTACGATCTTAACATTTGTGGGATTTGTTTATTAAATTACGTAAATTCAAGCTTGTAATGTGACGAGAATTTGGTTGATTACTGGGCTTAATAATGTGGTTCCGATAAAGATAGATATGGTGCATGCTGAATTTTGCAGTTTTCTATAGTGCCAGCTGATATATCAGACCTGAACGCTTGATTTGATTAAAGTGAATTATTTGTTTACGTAAAATTAAAATAGTGGAAAAATGGATACATGAGTGTGTAATCTTAATTGTCATTACAAAATTTAATCAAATTTTAACTAAAATGGTCATCCACGTGACGTCTAAGGTCTCAACTCCCAGATATCTTCTTAGCCGCCCAAGTCCATTAGTAGTCCCATAAACAGTGCTGAGAGAAATTCCTTTTTTTTTTCCACTTTATTCGGCTTAGCTTCAATCTATGTGAAAGAGGGACTGAAGAATTACTGTTACTTTGTCTCGTGGGCCTCACGAGCCAAGAAATTTGTCTCGAACCAATTGATTTTTTTTTTTTAAAAAAAAAATAATAAAAAAAGGTCCAAACATAAGTATTTTTTTAATAAGGTAAATTAAAAAATGATCAAAAACAAGTTGCTGGACGAGCATAGCTGAAAGAAGGATCGGTCAATGTCTCGTCTTAAAACGAGCCCGAACCTCTCTTGAGCCAAGTTAGGTCGAGTCGAGCCCATGACTAGTTCGATCCATTTGTCACCTCTAATTACACATTATTATCAACACATCTTGTGAAATTAACTGCTATTCCTTCTAATATCACTCTTTATTATTTATAAATTTGCTAACTTAGATTTCAATCATGTTTATAAACGATTTTTTTAATCACAGAGTACCAACTCATTCATCTATCACTGATTTTTTGTAAATTTATAAATTAAATTATTTATAAGCACTTTCTAAACAAGATATCACATACTTACCACTAATTTTTATTAATTTTAATTTATAATTTAAAACAACTTATAATTATTTTCGAACAAACACTCGCTGTATATTACAAATTCATTCGCACTTTTGTAGTTCCAGTAAACCTAAGTCATGTAGGTTAACAGGAACTCGCGCAGCCCAGCGTTTGGATGCGTGTTTGGGTACAAATATACCTGTCTACACGTCAAATATCCATAAATAAATTAGATAATAAAATAATCAGACTTTTTCTTTTTGCTCTTTTATCATCCTCCCGTCTTAGGGTTTACAATTCGCTCCACGTCTTTGAAGTTCAAATACGGATCTCTTATGTTGTCTTTGTGACTGGGTATTAATCGAGAATTAACCGATTTTTAATCAATCTACATTTAATAAAAAAATTAGAAAAGTTATAGTTTGCCGATGTGAATTTATTTTCATAAATTTGATATGGTTGATGTTGCAGGTGACAATTTTTATCAGGTCCGTGTAATTGGATAAGTAATCAGAGATGGGTAGGGATAGGGTAATATCTCGGTCCCCGTCTTACCGGAGGAGGTATTCACCATCGCCGTCGCCGGTGGGGAATAGCAGGTATAGCCGCCGTAGCAGGAGAGATAGAAGCCGATCTCCTTATTCTTATAGCAGGTGATACCCTTTTAGTTACACTTGTTTCTATCTTATCAAGTGTACTTTAGGGAGAATAGTTTTATGATTTTATTTTAATTTTGTTCAAGAAGATTCAGCTAATAGTCGTGCAAATTACATGACCAATTTGCTAATAAACTGTATGAAAAAACAAGTTTAAATATTAAAGCAAAAAATGTATTGGTGGCGACGAAACAAATCAATGCACAAAATTTGTATTGAATGAAAATATAGCGTGAAGTTACTTCTTTTTTCTTTTCTTTTTCCCCCAAACCTGAGTGCAGTTGAGCGTAGGTTTTTCCATTTGCTTAAATTGCCTCCACGTCATGAGAGCCTTCTGGATGATCATGACCTAAGCTACTATAAATGTTGTGTATAATTGATCATCTTATTGATTTTATTTTTTAGATGATCTAGCAGATGCGTATGGCTTGTGTAACTTTGGTCTTCCTAGTGCAATGTCGCTGCTTATGAGAGTTTTCACTTTCCATCAGCACCTTGATATTCTACATGCTTATGGTTGTTGAGTTGATGACTATCATGCCTTGTTCAAGTCTTGCCTATTCTTTCATCAGTGTGATAAAAAAGCTGCTAAATTGTAAAATGTCATGGTTGATGTATCTGGATGCTGGGAGTTTTTCCTTACAAAACTGTTAGAATTTGAGACATATATCTTAAAACATAGCATGAATGAGATAGGGAACGTCTTTGTTGTTTGAGAAATTAAGAAAAGAAAAGATGGCTTCCCTTCATCTGGGAAATGAGCAGGTGATGGGTGCCGATGGTTGTCCTTTCGTTGCTCGATTGTGATATTAGCGGTTACTTATGATAAAAGATGGAGGACACAGTTTATTCTTTGCAATACATGAGGTAACTGTACGTGCTTTCTTAATATTAGACGGTGGGTTTGAACGAAGCGAGATTGCAAAACATTGTAGTGGACGATATTTTCATTTGAAGCTCAACTGTGTTACTGTATTCTACAGAAGGAGAAGTCGTTCATTGTCCTCACGGCGCCGTAATAGTCGTTCTCCGACTGCAAGACGTCGTAAAAGTCGTTCGCCGACTCCAAGACGTCGTAAAAGTCGTTCGCCGACTCCAAGACGTCATAAAAGTCGTTCCCCAACGCCAAGGCGGAGTAATAAACAGAGAAAGAGGAGTACCTCATTATCTCCCTTGAGTGCATCTCCCAGTATAAGTGCTGGGTTGAAAGAGATGAAAGATGCAAGCGAAAAATTAAGAAAAGAAGAGGAAAAGAAAAGGTATAATTATTGCCTCATGATCTTTGTTACATATTATAGTTTCTTATTTGTATTTTTACATGTACAGTGCTTGTTCACAGGTTCATTTTTTTCATCTGTATCTAGTTTGAATTCAAACTATCCAAACAATTTATTATGCCACTGTTTGGGCCCATTAAAAACACATTTTGGAGAAAATGCTTTTTAGAATAGTGATTTTTTGAACAATGCGTGGTTAAGAAATAAGGAAAAGTTCCGGGTTTACTTGTAATATAATTTTATTGGAGTATGTGTGGTTAAAAATAAGAGAAAAAAATGCATTTTCAAAATAATGGAGCCCAAACAAGGCTATATGAGATAAAGATGATAGAAATAAAATTTTACCATGTTATATCAGAACGATTCATTGTATTTACTTGGCAAAGCCTAACGGATGTATGCGGCCGGTGATGACATGTGATTTTTCATGACATCATATAATTACCTTTTAGGCTGGAATCAGGATGATGGCGTTTCGTAAGAACCAGAATAATCGTTGGCTTATGTTACCCAATTACTCGCTTTTTGCGAATGGCATGCTGATAAAAAATAGTAAATATTGACATACGTTGGATGATCTTAATATATAGTTGAAGCGTGTCGAAGAATATTCCATTTCTCGAGAGAGATGAAAAATAAAAAAATAGCGACTTAATAAATACTGACATACGTTGGATGATCTTAATATATCATTGAAGCATGTTGTAGATGTCATTTCGTACAGGTCTTTGTTGATCTCTCTGGTGGCTGTTTTCCTAGAGGATTCCTGTTTTATGGTTTTCTGAAAATAAAAATTTGGTCCTACGGTCTGCCAAACCTGCCTCTTGAGTTTTATGAAAACTGTAGGCAAAAATAAGTTCCAATCTTAAATAATTGGGAATGACATCTCACATGGGGATGGTATCCCTTAGCTTTAATGATCCTTCATAATCAACCAAATTGACTGGATAGTGAAATGGAAATCTTTCTCTAAAAATAGACTTCAATTCAGTTTGTTCAATTTGTGTCATGATTTCATTTGGCTTACAATTAATAATAGTTTTCTATTTACCTAATATGATGAATTTATCTAGGAAAGAGCTATCCATGTCACTGTTATTTTGTTGCAAACTCTGTAATCCCAATCCGCATGCCCTGTTTCCTTGCCTTTTTAATTTCTTTTTCATTTCCTAAACAATTTTTGATTTCTCCCAAAATTCATGCTGGTGGTTTATTCAACTCGTTTAAATAAAAATGTTACAATTCAGCTTTTACTTTTTTATTATTTATATAATGTAAGATTGATAGAATTTTAATGGTAAACCTAGAGAAAAAAGCTCACGTTAAACCCTGTGGACTTAGTCAACAAATGAGCGTATGAGCTATTCTGGTTTATGTTTGGAAATAACCTTTAAAGGAGCTGCGTGGAAGAAGGATATCCATATAGCCAACTCCAACCATGTACATGCGGCTTTTTTACATTTAACTTTAAAATTTTATTTGGTCATAAGGCTTTTGAAATTTGTCATCTACCACGCATTCTATGTTAAATGCAATTCTCGAAAATTGACAAAGGATTGTGGATCCTGTCACTGCTTAAGTCAATATGTTGAAAAGTACGTTCTTTTATTCTAACAGCAATATGCCATTTGCTTGGTCATAAATCTGTTATAATGGAAGGACTGAAGTACTTTTAGTGATTAACGGGGAAACTGCAACAGTTCACTTGACATTCTTCTCAACAGGATTAAGTGAAGGAAGTTTCTGCTCTTGTTATATTGATGATCCCTGTATTCTACTATTCAGCAGTTTCAAAACTGAATTTTATTGGATCAGGATTCCGTTAGAGGTATGCTTTAAAGGCATAAGCATTTATGTTTAGTGCCTTTTCGACCTTGGAGGTTAGTTTGTCATTCATTTTAGTTATGCACTAAGGAAAAATAGTGACTGAGCATTGCTTACTCAATGTTGTTCTGTATTCTACTTAAAGCAGTACATAATTTGTTCTGGTTTTATAGTCCTTCTGTTCTCCTTATCTACGTCTTCTTCACTGGATCAGTAGCTATTTCCTATTTAACATTTTTTACTCTTTTCCAGGCGTCAACAGGAGGCAGAATTAAAATTAATAGAAGAAGAAACTGCAAAGAGAGTAGAAGCAGCAATTCAGAAGCAAGTTGAAGAGAGCTTGAATTGTGAGGAGATAAAGCTTGAAATACATAGGCGTCTAGAGGAAGGTAGGAAGAAACTTGTTGCTGAGGTTGCAGCCCAACTTGAAAAAGAGAAGGAAGCTGCTCTTGTTGAAGCTCGGCGGAGAGAGGCAAGTCTATAACGAATTTCTACTGTTTTCTTGGTCATTCTCCGTCGACTGTTTTTGGCGAACTTATGTTCTTAATTTCTGTTGGCTTTTGATATTAATAAAAACATGGGTTTCGTAGAAGAAAGTAGTTTTGATTTCCCCCAGAAGTGTGCTATAGCTTGTTGTTACATGCTAGTAGCCAAAGTGTATATTTTGGCTGAAGGAAGCTCTCTATGCTTTGAGAAGGGATTCTCTCTCCCTTACCAATTATTGGTATACTTCTAATTTAGTGCCTCCATTACCATATAGTTAAAACTTTATGGGCCGCTCATTTCGCTATGTAAGATGCTATATTATGGATGGATGCATC
Organism: Fraxinus greggii; assembly: GCA_903798315.1. Classification (NCBI taxonomy): domain Eukaryota; kingdom Viridiplantae; phylum Streptophyta; class Magnoliopsida; order Lamiales; family Oleaceae; genus Fraxinus; species Fraxinus greggii. The sequence goes on along the minus strand of CAIGRK010196273.1, from coordinate 899 downwards.
AAAAAATGTCAGGCAACGCAATACCTAGGCAGCCCTGCACGTGAACACATTCCTGTTCCAGCCTGCCTCTTCCTTTTGTGCTCGGCCCACACGGGCCTGTATTTAAAAATTATATGTATTAAAAAACTTACATTCCTTTATTTAAATTCAAAAAAGAAAATTGTTAATAGTTATCCCTTTTAAGGCCTAGAAAAAAGGGCCGTGCTGGGGGACACCTCATAACCGGGACCGTTCTCTTTACTTTCAATTTCTCCCAAAGTAAGGGCTTGAAATATCATCTTGCTGGAAGGCCGTGTTTACTTCCAATGAATTTTTTGCTTAAAGCATGCATAATTTGAATCCTGAAATGTGCAGGAACAATCACGGAGAGAGAAAGAAGAGCTGGAAAGGCTACTTGAAGAGAATAGAAGAAAAATGGAAGAAGCTCAAAGAAGAGAAGCTTTAGAACAGCAAAGAAGGGAGGAGGAACGCTATAGAGAATTGGAGGAGCTTCAAAGACAAAAAGAAGAGGCAATGCGAAGGAAAAAACAACAAGAGGAGGAAGAACGCTCAAAACAAATGAAAGTATTGGGCAAGAACAAATCCCGGCCTAAGGTGTCATTTGCCCTAGGTTTCAAATGATTATTTACCGTGTCCTTAATTCTGTTTTTATTTTGTCACTTACTGCGTGCTTGTTTTGTAATCTGGAAATAATTCTATGCTTAAAAACTTGTTATTGTGATCTCATATCATTTGTGATTTATCCAACTCGCTCTCGTCTTCTAAAGTTCTAATACACGGCAATCCACATACTTAGTTCTCTTCGGGATGTGCTCTTCTATAGGAGGCATGGGGATTGGGTTATAGGTTCTACATCAAATGTACCTTTTTGTTGCCTTATTGGGTATCAAGAAGATACC
>CAIGRK010196258.1:0-11065 GCA_903798315.1 Fraxinus greggii | reverse complement strand
TAATTTTTTCCTACTTTTTAAATGTATATTTTTCAAAGAACTCATTTATTACTTTAAAAAATTTCTCCCAAACGAACTTTTATTAGCCATATCTTTCGTTCGACTATGGTATATCTATAAGAAATAACTGTATCTAGCTACTTTTGGTCTGTGACACAACTTTGGAATCCTTTTTATTTGACCCCCAAGAATGGATTGGATCAAAGGGACTTTCCTATTGAAAATCTATGCGTCTGTATTAATTTCTGACCAAGCCGAATCTCCAATAGCCAATTTTCCATTTTTTGATGGAAGGTGCTACTTTGGTACTAATCTTATTTTACACGACCCAGGAACTTCCATAACGTTGGTGTGAATTCAGTAGAGAAGAAAACCCGAATACAATGTATTCTATTTTCCACTGGAAGCCATGAATTCCCTCTATGTACTCCTCTCCATCTATCCTCCTAATTGTTCTTCGTTACAATTTCCCTCTGAAAATATTGTGCATTTATTGAAGCAGTGGCCCGTCAATTGCACGAGCATTGGGTTTAATATAAGCCTTGAACTTCATTCCCAATAGCACTGCTTTTTCTCTCTTCATCCTCTTCAATGCCGCAGGTACATATATTAGTTTTCATTGGCCTGTAGTCGCTTGAATCCCCGCTGCACATTTTGTACCTAGATCAACCCATCTCCAGATTCGAGGAATGGGCAATTTCCTCCGAGGAATTAGGTACAAAAAATAATTCCACAAAATCTAAAACAAAAGTAGCAAAAAAATCTGAGATTTACAGTGCCCAAAAATGCTGTTGGAGCATAGCATTCAATGAAATCATAGTAAAGCATGAACCCTTGACTGGTTCGAGCAAAGACATGAGCAATCTGGTTCAGCCAACTCCCGCACCACAAGTCTTTTGTCACGATTGGTCATGAGCTTGATAAGAGGTAGCTTCGAAGAGACTTGGTGCCAGATTTCTTTCACAGTTCCATTTGGATCCTCATACTCAAAGTATCGTTTTACCTGTATCAAATACAAAATTCGGGTATCTCAATACCTGACAAGTATAAAATTGGTTGTTAACAAATATTTTCTGTAGTACAATCAAGAACGGATGTTCCAGGAAATGGCTCCTAGAATTAGAAATGTACACATCCACTCCACTTTCCAGAGCTTACTAAGCCCCAGTTTGATGGCCATTATTCTGAAAAAATAATGTTTTGAATGGTGTTTTTTTTGGAGAATGTGTGATTAAAAAGTATGGAAAGTTTTGGATTTACGTAAAAAATATTTTATTATGTAAATGTATGACTGAAAATAAGAATAAGAATTAAAGAATTTTGTTTTAAAGGAAGACAAACAGGGGCTAAATGTTAATTATGATTATACGCAGAAATTAAAACCATAAACCGGCATACAAGACTAGTTGTGTATAAATTAAACTGCAATTTGTTAGAATACCTTTGATTACATATTGAAGAAGAAAGAGCAAAATCTAGATATGATGGGAGAAACTATGGGGTATAGGGAAATACCTTTTTCAACTCTTTTTGGAATTCCAGAATCCTCCCTGTGCTCACCCTTCTAAGGGATTTAACCAAGTATCCAGGCTTAACAGCTGTGTTGGTATCCACGAAAACAGCAATATTTCTGTAGTTTATAACATCTTCAAAAGGCAACTCAATGTAATCGCTTACAATAACAGGAATGCACAAGCTGACAATAGCATCAAAAAGTCGACAAGCTGATGGTGTATCACCAGCCGGATGTAAACAGAATTTTGACGTGTGCATTCCTTGTGTTGCCGCACGTCGACTCTCCCTGGACTGTGCACCATGTTTTATAATAACATCCTTCTCCTTCTCAAGAACTTGGAAAAGCAAGTCGCGGATCTTCCCACCCTGCATTCCAATAAAACAAATAAAATAAGTTTGTACTTAGGTGCAACCCTAATTTCAGGCACAGTCGAACAAGCAAATGGACCAATAAAAATGAGAAAAATCCTCAAAAATCTTATCATTACTTTACTTACAAATCTGGGAAAGGAAGAAAACAAGATAACTTTTACAAGAAAAATCACTCAATATGATAAATTCTTGTTTCATATTCTCAAAATTCCATGGGCATGAGAAATGAACCTGATGTATGACAACCTTAGGAAATCCCCAATTCTTTATTGATTTGGAAAACAAATTATTCTGGAGATCAGATTATATTACAAATAACAGAATCTAGAAAAGCAGCAGCAAATAAAAAAAAGTGCCTTACCGAACCAAGGGTTTGTAATCTCAAATTCTCATAATCGCAAACTCTCTAATAAATAGGAGACATTACAATCCTTTATATACGCTCCAAGTATACAACAACTCACAATATTCCAATCTAATTTGAGAACTCATCAAATTCTTTAATAAACTAACACTAGTCCCTTTAGATCTAGGAAGACATGATTTGACCCTGATGTAAAGAAAACATCTTCCATAGTTTCTCAGAACAGACTTTTATGAGCCCTAAACCAAATTTACTTGAAAATATTAGGCCCTTGTTTGAGCCCACTTCTCCTTCTACTTTTTCTACTCATTTTTCTACAGTACTCATTTTCAACCACACATTTTCCAAATAAAATAATATTACACACAAATCTAAAATTTTTCATCACTTTTTCACCACAAATTCTCCCATCAATCACTATTCAAAAACAACTTCTACACTAAAAATGGGGGCCAAACACATGCTAGATATAAAGCTNAGCCCTTGTTTGAGCCCACTTCTACTTCTACTTTTTCTACTCATTTTTCTACAGTACTCATTTTCAACCACACATTCTCCAAATAAAATAATATTACACACAAATCTAAAATTTTTCATCACTTTTTCACCACAAATTCTCCCATCAATCACTATTCAAAAACAACTTCTACACTAAAAATGGGGGCCAAACACATGCTAGATATAAAGCTAATATATTAATACTCTAGGATAAAATCAATTGAGGACTAGTTTGAGTTGAAGGGTATTGTCAAAGCCTAAAAGGAACATGCATTAATCCAAAATTTCTTCCTTTAAACTTGCTTTTTTTTTTTTTTTCAGAGTTCTTTAGTGCATGCACAAAAACCCCTTCCCATTTTGTTCAGATGCAAGTTCCAAAACTTTGTTCACTGATTAACAACTTAGCAGCTTCAACCATTAGCTTGCTAATGATACACAAGGAGATTCATGAGTGATCACGATATGCTGCCAGATTTGAGTTCCTAGGATATAGTTAGTCCCGATGAAACTCCCTGGATAAAAATGAAACCATGGATAAGCCATCTTAAGAGGGCTTAACATCTTTCCTCAGTGCAAAGATATCAAAATTTTCTAAAAAGAAAACACACGACTATAGATGGTAGATAAAGCAGAAAAGCCAAATCAAGAATCTGATTGAACTTGATTATTATGTATACTTGATTCTGTAACTCTACGGACTGCTAAGTCATCTATTGACGGTAGCAATTAAGATCACTGAATAGCTCAAGCCTTAAGGTAAAAACTAAAATTGTAAAATTTTACTTTGAACCTGACAACCAAACTGACTGCCGATTATGAGAAAGATTTAATTGATCAACCCTGGCCAACAGATATCAAACTATCAATGTTTAACACGCTACATTCAAGTATTTTTTTTTTTAATTTTTTTTAATACTAAAATCAGAATATCAAATTTACTTCCCATAATTTCGTATCCACGAAGAATTTTCCCATACTAATGCATGAAACCAAGAATATTTAGTTCGCAAGACTTGATGCTAAAGATTTGGTCTATATTCCTAAAAGCTAGAAGTTAAAGAAGCGGTCTCTGTATCTTATTATTTGTTATATGAACAATCAGTAAATGTAAGTAGATAATGATCCATGGATACGGAATTTCACAAGTTGCAAGAGTCTTTCACAATTTCTAACTGATAACCTCATTACCAAAATAAACAAACTCACAGATACTGCTGGAAAAGGAAAATGATATTAATTGCTAAAAGAATATTACCTCTTTTCTATATCGATTCCCCATAAAGAATAGCAGTGACTTGCGATTCCCAACCCCTACCTCCCCATTGTAGGTATTAATGCGATGTGAATATGGCAAGATCACATCTTTAATGAGAGATGCCTGATTGCGACCCAACCTCCCAAAATCTGAAACCAAGAGCACCCCGTTCCTCACCCTATCAATAATCTTGTATAAAGCATTGGGATCCTGACATATGAATACATGATCCCACCCATTATTCCTCTTCCAGTACACCTGCTCCTCCAACCACTCCATCAAACCCTCCTGCATCAGAAATTGCCAATAATATAAGAGAACATCTTTGTGCAACACATGGATAGAGGAGAACGTATGCACAATTCACCCTATGTTATGTTTTACTTCATACTTCATTTGCTTGCTGTGCCTTGCTTACAAGAATACTCTCTGGCAATGTACAAGTATTGAAGTAGGAGTACAACAAACAATTTTGTAATATTATCCAAGTTGAAGATCCAACAAATACCAAGAATTCGAAACTGGCAATCTTTGAAGCTCGAAATTCAAAAAGTGAGCCATACCTGCATTTGCTCATCATTGTACCTAGGTCTATCCGCAGGGTCATTTGCATTAGCGGGTCGGATCGGGTTGACCACGAGGCTCAGCGACGAGAAAAAGGGCACGTAGAAAAGGTCTGCATCCTCGGGGTCCATGACCCGAATGACAGCCGTCTCGATACGGTCCTCACTTGGCCGATTCAAATCAGAGAACAAGTACCACTCAGCTGAGTGCTGGTTCCCCGGGTACTTCAACAGCGCATCATCGTCCACCGGCACTCCACGCGTCGCCGCGTAGTTCTCAATCACCCCGTAAGTAAATATCCTCGGCAAGTCATACATGTATATTTTCACCTTATTGACGTTAGAATTATCGATACCTGTGTCAAATTTACTAGAAAAAGTAAGTAAATTAGAATTATTAATATTGTTGTAATTGGGAGGAGTGTAGAAGAGGAATGTGTAGAGGGCAAAGATGGTGAGAAGGGAGGCTAGGATAAGAGTGGGTTTTATGAAAGATTTACGGGCCATTTTGAGAATTGTATTAGCTTTGTCCCTGTTCAGATTTGGTGAGGTTGGTGTAGTATGGGACGACGATGCGACGGAGGAAGGTGGTGGCGATCTGAGTTTGGGCCGCTGATTCATGGGGAAGAAGAAAGGGCATGATTTTACTCGTCAATTTCACACACCGAAACATTAAAATTGGAAAGAACAGGAAATGTGAGAAAATCGCCTGATTATTTGTTTTGGGGCATGCTTTGGAGTTTTTCTCCACCAATTTTGACCGAGTTTGAATAGAATGAGTTGAAAAAACTGATGCTTGTTAATTTTTTTGATTCCCATTTTTTATGATTTAAAAATTATTCAAAAACAGCGTAGCGTAATTTTGATCAAATCTCCCAATGCACCAAATCCACGAATTTGACCGTTCCTCGTATTCTTTGATTAAAATAATATTTTTTATTCATTTTAATCATTTTCATATTTAATTTAATTTAATTATTGTGTTAAACTAGCCAATAAATAAAATGACAGTTGGGATGATATTAACAACCCATAAAAATTGCAATGATCACATGTGGAGGCAGTTATCACTTTTATGGCTATATAAACACATTTTTGCTCTTTGGAAAAACACATCAAAAATTATCATTATCGTGTATTGTAATTCTTCATACTCGAATGCTATATTTTTATCTATTTTCTATAGTACACTTGAAAGTCCTGAAAATATTTGTGAGTGCTGCACATGTGATTTGATTGTTGTATCTTGGGAATGATTGTCTAACAAGGTCGTAGCAGTTAATGATAGGCAATTTTAATTTAGCACATCAACACACTGTGCTGTCACAAGACTCGATCAGTATACAATTTTTGTTCTCTGCATTTTACTGTTCTGCAAATTACTACTACGGGTTATTTTCCAACAATAAACTCAGATTGCAACTTTAGTAGACATAATAACAAGAATTAAATCATTTATAAATATAGATTACAATGATTTCAGGATAGGCTTAATAGCACAAAATGTCCATTTTTTTACACTTCTTGTGGAAAACGTTCATACGTTTCATTTTTTTGCATTTTCGTCTTTATTTCAACGTTTCATTGCGAAAAATATCATTTATTTGAATGAAACAAAAAATGAAGAATAAATTACAATTTTACTCCTCAACTTTTTTAAAAAGTACAAATGAGTCCAAATAAATTGTATATTTTCAATTGATTCTCGCATTTTTGTTGTTTTTTTCATCTCTAGAAGTTGCTAATGCTCATTTAACCCACAACACAGTCAGCAGTCTCATTGATGCTGAAACTTATTACATCAAGCAAAGGCAGTTGTTGTACTACATAGATGAGTTCGATGATAGAGGAGAGAGAGTGACAGTTGACCCTTCACTTGTCTTTGAGAATCCAAGGCTGAGAAATGCAGACATTGTACTACAAGCTTTAAAACAAGCCATTCTCTCATATCTCCAAAATCTGACAGTGAATTGGGTCGGATATGGTGACATTGCTGGATATCTTCGAGAAGAACATGGCTTACTCACAGATCTAGGCGTTTTCCATATCAACTCCAATAGGTTTTGCGGTACGGTGCCCAAGAAATTCAAAAACTTGAAGATACTCTTTGAATTGGACTTGAGCAATAACAGCTTTGCTGGGAAATTTCCTTATGTTGTGCTAAGTTTGTCTTAGTTAATCTATTTAGATATACATTATAATGAGTTTGAAGGAACTGTCCCTTCTGAACTATTTGACAAACCCTTGGACGCTATATTCATCAATCACAATAGATTTGCCTTTGAATTGCCCGATAATTTCGACAATTCTCGGCTATCTGTGATTGTATTGGCTAACAACAAGTTCCATAGTTGAGTTACTGCACGTCTTGGTAACGTGATGAGTGAGATTATACTGATGAACAATGGGTTGAGGTCATGTTTGCCAACAGAAATTGGTGGACAAGGCTGAGGGAGGGGGAGGAGAAGAAGAGGAGAGAGAAACAATTTTTATTTTTATTTTTGGTTATTTCTAATATTTTAATAATTTATTTGGACTCATTTGCGCTTTTTAAAAAAGTTTAGTAATAAAGTTGCAATTTGTTCTTTATTTTCTTCTTTTTTTTTTGTTTTATTTAAATAGAAGGGTATATTGGTCATTTTACATTAAAAATGGTGAAATGAGATGTTTCCCGCAATGAAGCGTTGGAATAAGGACGAAAATACAAACAAAATTGAAACGTAGGGACGTTTTCCATGAGAAATATCAAACGTATGGACGTTTTGTGCTATTAAGCCTTTCAGAATATGATAGCTCTTTTTCGCCAAGTATTTAGATCAACGTCCTTAACCAAAACAAGATAAAGCAAACAAGTACATATTTTTATTAATCACAATAAATCCTTTTACAAAATTTCCAACAAATATCAATACATTTAAAAGAAGCAATAACAAATTTGAAATCGAGCTTTATTCCAATGCAAGACAAATCAAGCCACAAAATTGTCTTTCCATCGTGCTTGCCTACTTGCTTTTGTTTCTTCAAATGGACAGATTCTGTTTTGAGATATCATGCCTTGCCGCAATTATAGCAAGACCAATCGATTTCTTGTAATCCTCGTCTTTTGAATCATTCTTCCATTTCTCTTCACAGTTTGTTAGTTAGGAGTGTAAACTCTAGTGGATTTTATGTACACATTCACCAGAATATTGTACATTCTGAGTCCCTCCTCTATACGTAGATGGCGGTCCAAAACTTTAATGAATATGTCATCCTTCTGGTGCTTAGGACTCTTCTTAAAGTATTTCCATGATAAAGAGAGTTTCTCGATGATGAAAGAAACTGCAAAGGATTCATTCATATTCATATTATGTTGAATTATTTTCGTGTACAATTCATGAAATTGTTCCTTTACCTTTCCATCATCAACCATCCTATATTGATAAAATTTAGAAGATAAAAACTTCTTTCTTTTAGTGTCTTTAGACATATATTTGGCCTCAAATGCATCTCATATCTCCTCAACAGTCTCCTTTCTATGATTTTTATCAAAGAGGGTATCGGATATTGCGTTGCAAATGTAGTCATCTTGATCCCACTTTTGCCTTGTCCCCTTGTAATTGCCAATGGTTTATTTTCCATCTCTTCCAGTCTTTTGAGAGTTCTGAGAAGGAATTGAAGTTTGTTTTGCCATTTGTTGAACAAATATGTGTCATATTTTTAAACATTAAATTATTGACTTACTTAATGTATGAATTGGTTTTTAAATGTCAAGAAAATAGCCAAAAACATGAAACAGGGTACAGATCCTAACTGGGATGGTAAGCAGATCCGCCTAGATTTTTTGAGCTGCAAATTTTATTGTTTTTCTTAATATAACAGGATCTGATTTCGTGTTATACATATATAACTCGTGCAGAATATATTTTATACCATCCTAAATATTTTTAAATTTGTTTAGAAGAAAAATATAAAGATTTGTTAAATTAAAGTTATATTTCCTTATATTAGACCTCTAATAATTTAGGATATTTTGACATATCTTTCATGATAAGGTTGGACTTCTAATAATTTAGAATATCTTTTGAAGTGTCGTTCATGATAAGATTGGACTTTTAATAATGTAAGATATTTTTTAGCATATTTTTTATGATAAGATTGGACTTCCACAAGTCAAAGGTATTTTTTATGATAATTGCATATATTTTACGATAAGTTTACCTTGTTATTATAGATTATCGTGATAATATTTTATTCTCATAATTAATGATTATTTTACCTATAAGTAAAGTAGTTCATCAAGATTGGAATTGAAGCTTTGAAAAATTGTTCACGTCTAAAGACCTAGTGCAAAAGCATTCTACACCCATCTTCAAAGTTCGACTGGACTCATGCATAATTAAAAACTTTCAAAGCCAAGTGTTCTTCTTCAGATGCATTTGAAGAAAACAAACAAGTGTGTTAATGTACAATCCTTTTCAATGATCAAACTATTTGCGTGAGATAATAATGGTGATTCTTAATCCAAGTGCTGGTTACGATGGAGTACAATATTGAAGTGACGATAAAGTCAAGATTGGAGGATTTGATTCTACTTCTACAGCAAGTCAAAAGAAGAAAAAAAGAATTGAGTTGTTCTTAGATTTCTTTTGATTGTTTTTATTAATTTTGTGAGATTACAAAACTGAGACTATTATATTTTTTATCGTTTGATTTAGTGGATTATTTTACCTGTAGCATAGTGGCCCATGGATGTTTCCCTTCAGGTTTTACCACATTATATTTGATGTTCATATTTTAATATGTTAATTAATTTTGCAATTAATTAAAACCCTAGAACACACCACATCCTATATGTACCCGTCAAAACTGTTAGAAAAATTAGTTATGAGATATTTTGACCGCCTGCTGTTCGCTGTTTAGACTGAATAATTAAAACGGATTTTTAGGTTATCTTGGTTTTAGAATTTATACCATCTTTAAAATTAGCATCGAACATTTCCATCTATGAAAATTAATTACAAATGCCATGTAGTATAAGATTTTAATTAAGTAACTGTAAATAAAATTTAAACACTGGTTTATCCAGTAAAACAAAAATAATAAATGCCTTGTTAAGGCGAGAAAGAATGCCTGTATTGTTGTTGTTTCCACTTGATACTGTAAAAATTGAAGCAAACATTCATATAGTAACAAGTGTAGCTAGAAGCATGCAGGGTGAGGCGGTGTCCTTCATCCATGCCTTAATTAATTATAGATGAGTCAGTCATTGTCCGTGCCTTCATTTTTCGACGGAAACAACTATGTTAATTGAAAAGTTCGAATGAGAGCTTTTCTTAAAGTATTGGATGAGCGTATTTGGATGAGCTTTCAAACTGGGTGGACTACACATTCAACTGCTATTGCGGTGTGGTTACACCCACTGATATTTCACTTGGACTAAAGATGACTTAGTTGGGTGTAAATGGAATGGTTGTGTCTGCTGAAGAGTTTAGGAGAATATCGATGCGTAAAACTGCTAAAGATGTTTGAGATATACTAGAAACCACACACGAGGGAACTAAAACTGTTAAAAACTCTAAACTGTAGATGTTGAGCTCTAGGTTTGAAGAAATTAGAATGAAAGAGATGAATCATTTGATGAATTCTATGCAAAGTTTAATGATATAGTTAATTCGAGTTTCAACCTAGATGAGAAGATCATCGAGTCTAAAATTGTTAGAAAAGTCCTTAGATCCCTACATAAAAGGTTTAGACCTAAAGTCACTGCGATTGAAGAAAGTAAGGACATGGATGCAGTTAAGATAGAAGAACTTGTAGGATCCCTACAAACCTATGAACTCACCATAGCTCAACTGAAAAAGGTCAAATCCATAGCCATGAATACTGTTAGGGAAGAAGAGAGTGAGTCAATTGATGCTGAGACTCTTAGGGACGACGAAATTGTTCATTTCGTTAGAAAATTCCAGAAGGTGATGAGGAATAGGAGAAAACCTCAAGAATGGAAAAATGATATCCCTAGTAAATTCTCGAAAGATAAGCGTAAGAAGAATAACCATAAAACTGCTAATAATAAACCCCAGTTAATTAGATGCCATGAATATCAGTGTTTTGGTCACTATAGGAATGAATGTCCTAACTTGAAAAAGAACTTAAATAAAGGAAGGCATAAGTCACTAGCAGTGACCTTCAATGATGATGAATCAGATTTGAGTGCTCAAATTGATACCTCTGGTGGTGAGGATGAACTAAATTTTATGACATTTACATCTATAGCTATGATTGAATCCGATAAGGAAAATGAAAAGGTTGAGAATGAAGAACGTAGTGACAAAACAGAGGATGAGATTGATATTCATGAGTCTTAGTGAGAGTTATTTGAGCAGAGTTTTAAAATTAAAAAGGTCAATGAACTTGAAAGAGAGAGAGAAAAAAAAAACTCATAGGTGACCTTCAGGACTCTTCTAAAAATCTGAGTGAGTTGAAACTTGTTAATGAGAACTTAGAAGCCAAAATTAA
>CAIGRK010196204.1:0-10826 GCA_903798315.1 Fraxinus greggii | reverse complement strand
TGGCAAAAACAATGAAGTTTGGGTGAAATTAGATAACCATTTGGCCTGCTTTAGTCTGCAAGATTTTGTCTTATCACCGGATTACCTTGCTGCGAGGTATCTGTTAATCTTGACTTCAACAATAATCAAGAGACTGCAACAAAATGAATGTAAATATTCATTACATAGATATCCACTTGCATTCCAGGTATTTTCTTCCATTTTATTTTTAAACAATCTAAATATAGTTTATATAGTTTAGTTTATTCGTATCTAATATTTATTTTCAAATATGTTTCAGTATTGGATATACAAAACTTTTCCACAGATTGGACAAAAATTTGGACTTCTTAAATACAAAACATTAAAGAGTTCAAGAATGCATAGATGGAAGCCGAATAAATTTTTAGCAGATAAAAAACTTAGGCAATTTTTGGCTAACGAAGAGATAATTTAATTATTTAATCATATTTCTTTATTACATTAGATTATGCAATTAATTATTTTTTTTGTCCTTCTCCAAAGAAAAAAAAATCACAAGAAATCATTTAAATATTTCATTACAATTACAGATTCAAGTGATTGTAGTCTTACAGCCTATGAAGAAAGAATTGCAAACATTGTAGTATACAACTCTTTCCCTACAACATGACAATCAACATAATATACTAGATGACACTGTGAATGGAGAAATCAACAATGTAAATGTAGCATAAAAAATCCCAGGTAGCACTGACAACATGCTTGATCCTATGACATATAGTTCGGTTGGAGCTGGCCCAAGTTATACTTCTGTTGGCTCCAATTATGTGATTCGAAATGAAATGGGGGAGATGCTGAACATATATAGGCAGCATGTAGTATCAGATGTATCAGGTTTGTGCAATAGCTTGAAAACAAACATTATTAAAGAATCAATGAGACAAAAAATTCACTACCAAGCAATTCTTCAGAACCAAAAAATATTGTTTGAACAACAGCAAAAGTGGCAGTAAGGCCACTATCAGCACATGCAATCTAGCGTGCAACCTATGGATGATGATTTGTTTAACGCACGCATTGCTGAAGAATCACAAAAACAACAAATCCGCAACCAAACATTTCTTGACAATTAGAAACAATTCTTTCAACAACAGCAACATTGGCAAGAAGAACACAACCAAGGCATGCAATTTAGCATGCAAAATTATGTAGATACCAGTTTGACTTCAATGAGATCTTATATCGATGAACAACATAGCAATATGCTGAACAAATTATCAAACTGGGAATCAAGCATGGAACCTTTTATAGCTTCCCTCCAACAGGAAGTTTCTGTCCATAGGAGTCCAGTTCCAAAGCATGCCTTGACATCTTAATAGATTGAAGATGTTGAAAGGTTGACAAATAAAAAAAAAAAGGTAAAGGAAAAAGGATACAGTCTTCAACACCATCGACGAGGTATCCTTTAGAAGACGATCCTATGGACAAATACACGATAATTAGAGATTGGATAATAAAGAATCCATCCAGGTAGCCAATCGAATTCTACTTTATTAACTTGAATATTATAATTCTACTTTTATTTGTGCAGTGCATATATGGACGATGAAACTAGCAATCTATACAGAAGAGAACCATTGAAAGCTATAATGCACAACACAAGATATGAATACTGCGGTTAGTAAAATTTATTCATCATAATATATTTCTTTACATACTTAATGTATTTAATTTATATTTATTTATTCTATTAGAATCTTGACTTGGAGTTCAAACTTTTGAGACGGCTTATCAAGGACGGTTACACCCTTGTTTCAAAAGAATATGCAATTCTAGAATTCGAATTTGAAAACGAATGTACTCGCCAGATGATGTTTCAAAGAAGCATAAAAGAAGGAAGTGCAAGTACACATTCACTGGATGTTATTCTTTTAGAAGAATACGTAAGTGACAATTTATCAATGGCTTATCAAGGACGGTTGCACCCTTGTTTAAAAGGAATATGCAATTCTAAATTTCGGATTTGAAAACGAATGTACTCGCCAGATGATGTTTCAAAGAAGCATAAAAGAAGGAAGTGCAAGTACACATTCACTAGATGTTATTCTTTTAGAAGAATATGTAAATGTCAATTTACCAACAGCTGGTCGTCCATGGATTACATGCAATTATCTATTAATTCCATGTTCGTATCCAGGCAACAATTGGTATCTCTTACTTACGAATTTTTGCGAATGAAAATTCCAAATATATGATTGTACCCATAGTGTTCATACGCCACAATAGGTCACGACACATGCAATTGTAGTATTAAATGTGGTCCAAACATTGTTAATGTCTTCAAAGTTTTCTATCAGCCGAGATATAAGGAAAAATAAAAACAAGCAGATGTAATTGGACATCATACCTTACCTGCCTTGTGCAAATAATGGGTGAGTATTTAAATTATTTGTTGTTTACTATGATATTTCATTTCTGCTTACTTTAATTTTATATTTATGGTACTACTTTAATCTAACATAAAACATTTTCTTCCATAGGCCAAACTATACAATTTTTTTGCTCAAATATATAGAATACTTCATTTTTGGACTAAGAGAATTAGTTTCTCGAGACAAGATGACTATTTACAAACGAAATACTGCGGTAGACATTTGCTATAATGAATACGTTCTACATCCTCGTTGATCCTGTTATTAATGGATAACCATATTTGCACAAAAAATTGCTGAAAAGATCGGTTACACTCATTTGATTCATACTGAAGAACATAGCTTAAGAGACGTCCACAGTTACAAACAGAAAGGTAACATATGAAATCAGTTGTCCTTCATGCTCACATGTCAAATGTCCACCTTTGGAATAGCCTTTTATGAGCAAATATATAATTAAGACTATTAGAGTTTGGAAAACTTTTCCTATTTCTTGCGACACCTGTAATTCACTTCTTTAATGTTTATATTTTTGGTGTTTGGTTCACTCTTTGTGTTATGGATGGAAGTCATAACATCTCGCTTGAAGTCTCAAAGGCATTTATTCATGTGATAACTATGGTAAATCTCTAATGACTTCATCATTTTATTAAAAACATGTTTATCTAATGTTAAAAAAGCTTTTTGTGCTAAATAAGCTTATATATGCTATTTTTTCTTGCCCTATCGTTAAAAAAATTACTTATTTACTTATAGCTAAACTTTTTAAATTTAGTAAAAGAAGTTGTTAAGAACTTTTATTAACGACTTCCAAAACTATGCACATTTTTTATGTTTTACATGTTTGTTGTTCAAATTCTAATTTAGTTATAAGTTGATATTCTTACTTTGTAGCCATATGACCATCAATCACATGGGCCTTCTCATTCTCAGTAATAGGCTAAAACTGTTGCTTAATAAGTTTAAGCACAAGAAGGCTGATTTTGTAGATACCAAAAAAGTGGGAACATAGTGTGAAATACGTCGACGAATTTGCTAAAAATGTACTTTCTTCTAAGGTTTTCCTTTTTATTTTAATGATGTGTATATATTCTAATCTGGTGAACTTATATAGGTTGAAAATTCATTTGATAAGATGTATACAAAGTTGGCTATTGTGATAGAAACTGAACTGCCAAATGCACAAAATGTGATGGAGAATGCTAAAAAAAAGTTCATGAAGATAGGTGTGTTAATTATTTTTCCTAATGCAGTAATGTGCTAAAACTTATTTCTCATAAATTGTTTTGCTTAGGTAGGAGCAGAGAAACTACCCCAAATGGACTTTATTAAGAAGGGCATTGTAGAACTCTTAACTTGACATCGTATCAAGTGGCTTGCCAATGCTATTATCTTGAATAACAATAGTTTTATTGTTCAAGTATGTGTAATTTGAATAGTCAAGGCAATTCCTCCTTTGTTAAACCAAATCCCAAAATTATAACAATAGCAGTATTTTTTTAAGTATGTGTATTGATATATTCAAGGAAATTCTTCTGTCTTTTCTTGCTTTGAAAGTTTTGAAAGTTGACGGTTCATATACTAAGAAACAACTTTTCCACATTCACAAAAATGTTGTTAAGTTTCACGGCATCTACCATTCGACAGCTAAAGTGAACTTGTGGTGTACTATTGATGAACTTGTGAAAATTGATTTGAGATTTAAGAGGAGATTTCCATTTATTCACGAAATTAAAATTTCTGTATACTTATTTTTTATTCAAATTACTAAGTATTTTGCAAGGTGCTTAAACGTGTTCTTAACACTAGAATGCATGTTTACTAATTTGCAGTTTTGTTTACCTATGAAGTCTCGACTTTTTAAAAAAAATATTTATTTAAAAATAATTCTTTTTGGGAGAATGTATGCATAAAAAATAAGAAAACTAAGGGAATGTATGATTTAAAATAAGAAAAAGTCTTGACAAATGACACTTTGGGTTTTGACAAAAATATTAAGACATATGTTCCTGAGTTAAAACAAAAAAGAAGAAACAAAATTTGGGATGTACTCTCCGCGTGCGTGGAGAGAGCAACGGGAGAGTGCATCCCATTTTTTTTCTTTTCATTCATAGGTACACTGTTTTCACTTATATTATAATATATTATATTAAAATAAGTTGACAAGATGTATGTACTTCGTTTAACCAAGCCCGTTCACTGTCATTTCTCCATTTTTACACATCACCCCACCATGCCTTTTCAATCTATCGTCTTCTCGTCCACACTCAATTTCTCAATCTACTCCCACATACATTCCTTAGTCTACTCTCCTCAAAAACTTAACCTTGACAATTTCTGAAGTTGAATTTCACTTCTCAGTATTAATCTCATACTAAATTCTGAATTTCTAGCTAAAGAATTTTCAAGACTAGGTACGCCTCCTAATTGGTAATTTCTCTCTGCATCAATGCAAATATGTATAATGTATTTCATCATTTATTCAATGCAAATATAATGTAATGCTAAGATGGTTAGGACTATGTGCATTTGTTCAATTACA
Source organism: Fraxinus greggii (assembly GCA_903798315.1). Lineage (NCBI taxonomy): Eukaryota > Viridiplantae > Streptophyta > Magnoliopsida > Lamiales > Oleaceae > Fraxinus > Fraxinus greggii. The sequence continues at coordinate 5,891 of CAIGRK010196204.1, read as the reverse complement.
ATATATCCAATAAGTATAATGTATTTTTCTCTAAGATTCGCCAAGATCCAAGCTTCTTAAATCTTTTACCACCACACTTCTCATTTTTTTAGTTTTAAACTTTACAGGTGGTGGTCGTTGCAAAAAAAAAAATTAGACTTATTCTCTTGAACAATATGCAGCGTAGATCCCTAGTTGTTTAGTGTTGTTCAAATGCTTCACTAAAATTTTACAATTTTACAGTATTGATTACCCAACAAAGATTGAGTTGCAAATAACCCATGGTAACAATTGGGCGTTTAAACTCTGAATCTAACTTAAATAATTGGCAGGAATTAGTAAGAAATAATAAAAAGTTTAATTCTGTAGTTTTTATTCAAGGATATATGTGGCTTCATTATCTTTCCATGTGTATGGTTACTAACATAATTTAATTTTCAATTTAACATTAAATACTTGGCAGGAATTAGCAAGAAAACGGAAGACAAACATACCTCAAGGTGATAATGAAAATTTTAATTCAACATTTTGTATTCAAGGATATCTATGGCTTCATTATACTTATCTTTAATTTCATATGTATCTTTACTAACTTACATAATTGAATTTAATAGTAGATACACATCACCAGAAAAATCATGAGGCACTATAAGCTTGCATGTCAAAATCCAAAAACATTCATCTCAAACTACCACCGAATCTATGTTCTTGAGGAGTGAAAGGCTGCCACAATGTTTATAGAAACTGCAAACAAGAACAATGTAAGTTAGATTGAGATTTTAGAAAATGCAAAGATTATGACATCAGTAAAGTAGTATAGAAAAAACACTTTTACTAGGACAAAACTTATGAAATCGACTTGAAAATTGAGATGTTAAAAAAATGTAGAGTATTATATGGAAAGGGCATTAATAGTCTCTCCGAGAATCCTTCTGACTTAGGCCCATACCTTATTTATTTTGAAATGTAAGTTAATTTATTTACTTTCTTAAATTTATGTATGGCTTACCCTCAAATTTTAAAGTGAGAAACATTTGGATTGTTAATTATTTGTCAAGATGGAAAGACAACGTTGGATCCCTAAATCTGCAAAACTTGATATTCTTTAATGCATATTTGATGGAGGGAATAAAACTCCAAGCATTGCAGAAATTGTACAAATAGTCTCTCGATTATTGTCGCATACTCATATCTCTAAAAAAATTGTCTGCGGTTGGTTTAGTAACAGGCATGCCCAGTAAAAAAGAAAGCGTGTTTGTACACAAGTCGAGAATGTTCAACCAAAAAATCTAAGGTATGAAATGCAACCTGATTGGCATGCATGGAGCTTCAAATTAAGAGGGCTGTCTTTATTATTAAATTAGGCCAACTTACCATCTTGCATACGTTTTTTCCCTGTATTGTCTTTTTGATTGAATTTCTTCAGATGAATATTGTACCGAAGAAAATGCAATGAATGTGGAAGAAAATTGTTCGTCAGTGCTTGTAAAGATGCCAATATGCAGACAAAGATTCAGGGTATCTTTGTTACCTTCTCGTCCTAGGTCAAATATTGTGTTATCATCTATTGTACATTTCATGACCCTTATATTCAATTCATTACATATAGTTCTATGTTTATTTATTAATTTTCTTCGTGAATTTATTTACTTTATTCTTATTTGTAGTTGATGAATATTCTACAAGCACTGGTGAGTTATCAAGACCATGTGGTCCACACCTTAGTTCACGTCGATTCTAATTATGAAATTCTTTGATTTTCACTTAGATTTTTCTTTGTTTTAGTTTCATGTTATTCTTATATGCAATATTTTTCCAAATACTTGAATTGTTTACAAAATCAACCTTTTCTAAAAATTCTTACTTTTCACGGACCTCCCATTGCCATTGTGTTATTCATATTTATCTTATCTTTTTCTCTTACAATCCTTTTTAAATTATTTTTTTCTTTTTCCTCTTATTACGTTATGCTACGGATTTATCTGTTCGTGAAAACAGTGTTATTGTGAATCACATGAAAATAATCATATGCGATATGAATGTGTATCAAATGTTCATTTTACTGGTGAATGTATTAAAAGAATTCATAGAAAAAGTATTCCTGTTGAATGTTATGTCTTGCCATCTTGTACAATTTATACACATTGTGGTACAAAAAAAATTCTATAGAGAAACCAAGGGTTTTTGTTGTTGTGATGGGAGAGTGAAATTACAATTACATAGTATGCCTCCTGAACTATATTAATTATTTACTTCTAAATCAGAAGACGATCTCGCTTTTGAAAAAGTTGTTCGTAGTTACAACAATCATTTCGCATTCATTTCGTTTGGTGTTAAATATGATAGACAGTTGTGTAAAAATAATAAAGGTATCTATACTTTCAGAGTTCAAGGACAAGTGTACCATTTCATAGACCCACTTGTACCGATTGATGGAAATCCTGCATATTTACAGTTATACTTCTAGGATACTGAAAATGAAATTCATAATAGACTCAAAATTTCAGACAAGTTTTGTGAATTGACTTTAAAAAAGTTGATAGATATTTAAAAAAAAAATCCATATTGTAACTTCTTTAGATCATTAAGTGAAGTTACTAATATAGAATCATGCCGTATTTTACTGAGATGTAATCCAAGTCTCAATCAAAGAATATATAACATGCCAACATCAGAACACGTGGCTGTAGTTTGGGTTGATGAAGACCCATTTGCAAATATTCGACCTCGAGATTTATTAATTTATGGACATTCAAGTAATGCATATAAAGTTCAATACTATTATGATCCACTTCATTATCCATTACTTTTCCCATATGGAGAACCTGGATGGCATGAAGGTATTGAGAAGGAGAACCTCAATGCTCCACAAGTTCAAGTCTGTCAAAATTTAGTAGACGTTAATAACATGAATTGAGCCGATCAACTTTTGGAAATGGAAGATNTTTATTAATTTATGGACATTCAAGTAATGCATATAAAGTTCAATACTATTATGATCCACTTCATTATCCATTACTTTTCCCATATGGAGAACCTGGATGGCATGAAGGTATTGAGAAGGAGAACCTCAATGCTCCACAAGTTCAAGTCTGTCAAAATTTAGTAGACGTTAATAACATGAATTGAGCCGATCAACTTTTGGAAATGGAAGATCATGGTAAATTTTATTAATTATAGTGATTTATTCTTTAGTAAATAAATTATTTATCTTGGGCTAATTTTTCGTTGTTTTTCTATTTTTTGTAGTTTCAAAGGCACAGAAGAAACGGATGACTGTATCATGTCGAGAATATTACATTACAAAATTCAAATCAGGCCTGTAGACAATTCTGTGCTTCTACATACTGGCAGACTTTTACAGCAATATGTAGTGGACATGTATGTGAAAATTGAAACTGTAAGATTATACTTTTTTTCAAAATAATCAAAAAGTTATAAGAGCTGAACTTCATCAGGGAATTGTAGACAATATACAAAATGGTGAGAACTTACGTTATAAAATTGGAAAATCAATAGTTTTCCCTATTGGATTTATTGGGGGTCCTAGAAATATGCCTAAAAGATATATGGGTGTAATGCCTTTAGTTCAGATATATGGAAAACCTGATTTCTTTTTGACAATGACATGTAATCCAAATTGGCCTGAAATAAAACATGAATTAAAACATAATGATGAAATACAAAATAGGCCAGATTTGTTCGTATGCATATTTCGTGCCAAACTTGAATAATTGAAAATAGATTTGATTAAGAAATAATTGTTAGATCCTATAGTTGCATGTTTATGTGATTGAATTCCAAAAAAGATGACTGCCTCATGCTCATTTCCTCCTAATATTTGAACAAAGTTTTAAGATTAGACACCCTTCACAAGTTGACGAAATTGTCTCGTGTGAAATAACAGACCGAAATAAATACACTCACTTACATGCTGCTGTTGTGAAACATATGATGCATGTTCCTTGTGGGCATTTGAATCCTAACAATGTTTGCATGGAGAACAATCATGTATGTAAAAATAAATACTCAAAAGAATACATTCAACATACAAAATAAATACTCAAAAGAATACATTCAACATACTTTGTTAGGTAATGATTCATATCCACTTTATAAGCGTCGCAATGATGGTGTAAGTGTTAAAGTAAGAGGCTGTTTATCAGACAATATATAGGTTGTACCATATAATCCTTATATTTTAGCTAAATATAATTGCCACATTAATGTAAAGATATGCTCTTTTGTTAAAACTATTAAATATTTATACAAGTACGTATATAAGGGGCACGATCGGATTCATTTCATTTCGAATAAAGAAACAAATCAGCACTTTATTAATGAGATTACAAATTGCCAATCAACTAGATGGATATCTGCACTTGAAGCTATGTGGATGATATTTACTTTTGATTTATTTGATATGTCTCCTGCAGTAGTTTCTTTATAGTTACATACTAAGGATGCTCAATTAGTTACATACAATGACACATATGATTTATCAAAAGTTATACATAAAGACTTTGTTCACCGAACAATGTTAACTGAATTTTTTAAAATAAATATGTCAATCAAAAGGCAAGGACTTTACTCTACAAAGAATTGCGTGGAATGAGTCCATGCGAATTTGGAGTCCTCGAAAATAGAAAAATGTTATTGGTAGAATAGTCACTGCTATTCCATCTGAGGGTGAGATATTTTTTACGAATGTTACTAAATCATATTAAATGACCAAAATCTTTTGAAGATTTGAGAACAGTTAATGGTGTTGTTCTTTCTACTTATCGTGAAGCAGCACTTTTTTATGGTCTTCTTAGTAGAAATAACTATTCTGAGATGTGTTTAACTGAAGCGATTACTTATCAAATGCCCATATTATTGGGCCAACTTTTTGCCAATGTGTTGACTTTATGTAGCCCTACAAGTCCAAGAACTTTGTGAGACAAATTTAAAGGTTTTATGATAGAAGATTATTTACATAAATGTCTAACACAACATGAAGCTGAGATGAAACCTTTGCATTGTATAAGTTCTTTGTTAGAGAATGTTGGTAAAAGTATAAAGGATTACTGCTTGATAGATTTTGATTTTATGGTCTACGATAATGATGTGTTTGAAATCATGATTGCTGAAGAAACTACGAATATTGATATAGGGTTAGACATGCATTGTACTAAGAATTTAAATAAAGAGCAACAAATTGCTTATGATATTATTCTAGATTGTGTTTTGAATGGTAAGAATTGAATGTTTTTTTTACTGATGGTCTAGGAGGTACCGGGAAAGCATATTTATACAAAGCAATAATTGCTACAGTACGATCTCAAAATCTTATTGCATTAGCAACTTTATCATCAGGTGTGGCTACATCTTTATTGACACTCGGTCGAACACGACATTCATGATTCAAAATTTCGCTTGAAATAAGTTCAGATATTTGATGTTCTGCAATTAAACAATTTGCACTTGGTAAACTTTTATCAATGACTAAGCTAATTGTATGGGATAAAGCACCAATTGTTCATAAATGTGCTTTTGAAGCTTTAGATAAATTGTTAAGACACATTACAGAATGTCAATTACCATTCGGTGGAAAAGTCATTGTGTGTGGAGGAGATTTTCACCAAGGTTTACCAGTTGTGCAAAGAGGAATAAAAGACGATATAATGATTTAGTTTTTTCACATTTATGGCATTCTTTTACACAGCTACTATTACTTCAAAATATGAGAGCTAAATTTGATCCTTTCTTTTGCGAATATTTACCGAACATTCGAAACAAAATTGAGAAAGAACATTCATGCCAAAATTTTATGTTTCATGAAGATATCATTATCAATTTCGAAGAGGAATTAAAATCATTAGGAGAATTAATTAACATTGCGTTTTCCAATTTCTAGACATATGGTGACA
>CAIGRK010196199.1:0-15657 GCA_903798315.1 Fraxinus greggii | reverse complement strand
TCAAAAGCCACAATTTTATACCGTTAATGAAAATCGGCATACTTTCGTTTTCTTGTCTCTTCTTTTTTTGGACTTTCTTTGGTGGTAAGCAGCCCATCAAGGTGGTAAGCAGCCCCATGGGGGTCGACCTCTTTATAGTAGTAGACGACCTATCATGGGAGTCAACGCCCTCGAAATGATAGATGGCCTGCGTGGATGTAGAGGGTCTCATGGGGGGTCGATGGCCTCACAGTGGTATGCGGCCTAGGATTGGCCTCATGGGGGTTGATGGCTTGTCAGTGGTGGACGGCTATCGTAGTCAACTAATTACACTATCCTATATCAATTTGGATCTTAGATTTCATGGAATAATTCAAAGCAAAGAACTATTTATTTTATATCCTTTTTGTTGCAAAGTAAAGTTATTCCGAATATCGTTAAAATAGAAAGAATCGTATATATTACTGGAAAATCGTTCTTTAATACTACATAGAAATTGTTTCGAACTTGCAACATATACTTGAGGTTTTTGTTAGTGGAGATTGAGCACACTCGAAAAACTTCAATGTTGCGAGATAAGTAGACTAGCTGTAAGGCTATAGACAAGATTTCTAAAAGGGGAAAATCATCAAAATTAATTAACGTCGGCATAATCAAATTTTTTTTTTTTTTGAAAATAAAATCGAAATTGTCGAAAGATAATCGATTTATCACTAACGTCTTGAATGCAAAGTATATTATGATTAGCTGACAATAATTCAATTATATTCCAAGCCATTGTGTAGCTTACGTGTGTGAGATTTATATGTAACAAAATTGTTTTTATATAATTAACGAGCTATTTGGAAGATTTATATTTGTTAAAAAAATGCAATAGCTCGATAAGAAATACAATTTGCATTATTTAAAGGGTTTATCAAATGGTATTTTTCAAAATTCTTATATTTAAAAATGAAAATATATCATGATTCGGTTATACTTAATATTGAATTTATGTTAGTGTAAAAAATAAAAAATTGAATTTTTTTAAGCGATGATTTCTGTAGATTCCGTGCATTTTTTAGAGATTTATATGGAATTAGTGGAAGTCTTTTATAAACTCATAAACTTTCATTTTAAAATTTTTAGTAACTTTTGTAAAATTTAATAGAGTTTTGAAAACTTTTATTTGAGATATAAGTTATATGGATCTCGTGCAATATTATGAAATTATCACATATGAGGTGGTGGTTCTCACAATTTCCCCTCTCCTTCCTTTCCTCCCATATAATAAAATAAATATTTTAAAAAGAATGAAAAATTAAGACATTAATTAAATAAATAATTATTATTATTATNTAATATTGAATTTATGTTAGTGTAAAAAATAAAAAATTGAATTTTTTTAAGCGATGATTTCTGTAGATTCCGTGCATTTTTTAGAGATTTATATGGAATTAGTGGAAGTCTTTTATAAACTCATAAACTTTCATTTTAAAATTTTTAGTAACTTTTGTAAAATTTAATAGAGTTTTGAAAACTTTTATTTGAGATATAAGTTATATGGATCTCGTGCAATATTATGAAATTATCACATATGAGGTGGTGGTTCTCACAATTTCCCCTCTCCTTCCTTTCCTCCCATATAATAAAATAAATATTTTAAAAAGAATGAAAAATTAAGACATTAATTAAATAAATAATTATTATTATTATACATAGAAAAAATAAATTTAATATTCAGTATTATTAATATGATATACTTTTAAAGAATAGATAAAAAAATATATATATTTAAATTTAATTATAAATTAGTCTATATAAACTTTTATAATTTAATTAAATATATATATTTTTCAGAAAAAAATAAATGAAAAAAGAAAAAAAAAGGTTATAAAAATACAATTTAATTTTTCATAGAAAATATAAATAAACAATAAGAGGGAGAAAGAAAAATAGAAACATATACAATCAATAAAATAAATAAAATTTAATCATAACTCTAATGTTTGTAAAAGAGAAGAGGAAAGAGAAATATTGAAAAAAATACTAATTTTGTGAAATATTAAAGAAATATTAATTTCTTCTTTTTTTGTGAAAGTCTCCAAAAATATTGTGATTAATGAGAGATAAATTTTGAAGTTTTATTTGAGTACTTTTTGTTTAAAAGTTAGTGCCATAGAGATTTTTATAAAAGTCATAAAAAATTGAATACCTCAAGACTTCTAAAAAGTTTTAACCTTAACGACGACCTCTTGTTGAGAAGATGGTCCATCCAATGGAAAATCTAGCTATCGCCATCACATATAATAATTGAAGGTACACTAGCAGTTGCTAATGGAGAATTGTCGAACTTGAGGACAATGGAGTTGTTATCGGAGGAGAAACTGTCACAATGCTCACATGCATTGGAATATCCGTTGTAGGAGGAGACAGGACGGGAATAGAAAATACCAACCTACAAAGTGGGCATTGGAGAATCAGTTGGCGACATTGGAGATGTAGATGGGCTTGTTTTTATATAACTAATCGACATCTTCGAAGAAATTTTTGAAGGCGATGAAAGCATCATAGAATTCGTTGGGAACACATGCTGACTTCTCGGCTAGGTGATAGAGAATCTAGAAAGTAAGTTTTTCATGGACTGTTGACACCGGAGAAAGCATATTAGTGCTTTGTGCATCACCGAAATATTGCACACTCAACTTCAAAAGGTGTATATTTGCATGCGTGTATGTATATATGTATGTATGTATAATACATATAGAGACAGACGAGTGGGCTGGTGAGGTGTATGTAGGGCTGGACGTAGGTTAGGTTGGATTGGTATTGGGTCAACCCAACATGTTCGATTTGTCAATAATTCAAATATAAACCGACTCATTCTCGGTTGAAACACAACTCAATCCAAACCGACCAAACTTAGGTTGATTTATGTTGAGTTGATTGGTTTGGACTTAAGTCCAATTCAAGTTGGACAATTTTTTAACAGGCTCAATATTTGGGACTTTTTTTTGTTGAATTTGAACAATTTTTTTTTTTTTTTAATTTGATACCATTTCAATTTGACCCAATTTCTTTGAAAGACCTTAAATCTTCTAATTCAAACAAAACGCCGTCGTATTAATCGCCACCGGTCCGGTTGTTAAAGCAATAGCAATACCAGCATCAATGCAACAGTTGGTCCAGAGCCATGGCTTTTCTCCTCAACCGATCAATTCAATTTGTACTGCTCTCAATTATTTCAATCGGATTGTTTTGTATCGGAGAAATCAATGCCGGTTGGGATGTAGGATCAGTACTGGGAGGAGGAGGAGGAGACCTTAAGCAGAGAGAATTTGATTACTTTAAGCTGTGTATGCAATGGCCGGGCACTGTCTGTCGCCACACTAAGCGTTGCTGTTCCTCCAATGGATGTTGCCGAGGGTAATTTTGATTTTTATTCTCTTTTTTCATTTTACTTCTGGAAATTTTGCGTGCTGATGTGATTTGTTGCCTTGGATCTAATTCTGTTCAATACATTTTATTTTTTTTTTTGAAAAATTAATGAAATGATCTGTGGAAAAGCTTATGTGTTAAGACGATTTATGTGGTCAAAGTTCCTTTTTTTTAAACAGGACCATTATCTGAGGAACTGAAATGTCAAAATATTATTAGAGACAAAGAACATATGTTGAGCACTTTTCAATATTCAACCGAGTTTTATCTGAAATTTTCGCATGCGAATATATATTGCTTAAGAATGTCAGGGAAACTTACCTTTGTCTCTTTATGATTTTGATGCAGTTCAAATGCGCCGGTTGAATTTACAATCCGTAAGTCCGTTATATGACATTTTTTGAAAATCAGTCCGGCTGTGTAAATTTTCTGGTCATCTCCAATATAACTGATAGAATGACTTTCATCCTTTTTACTTGCTGCTTTGCTTTATAGAAGTAAAGGAATATGTGGGACAAAAGAGACAGAAAGATTGTTGAAAGAAATTCTTCGAAAAACTTTTGACGTCATTTGCATTCTACTTGTCATGTGTCCTTCACTCTTTCTCTACAGATGGACTCTGGCCTGACTACAATGATGGTACTTGGCCTGCATGTTGTGCTGGTCACAGTTTTAATGTGAAAGAGGTAGTTTACTCTCGCACTTTAGTCTCTGGACAGATGCTTTAGATTTTAGAACCCATGTGTACGCACTCAGTGGAATATCTGCATGACTGTTGAAAATTGTTGGTGACTTTCAAACATGTCACTATATCTGGCGTGCAGATATCCACTAATAGATTAGGAGTTTTTGGTAGAGAAGACTCACTTGGATCACTGTTAAATACATCTGCAAAAAGATGAGACCAAATAGATACTGGATTCAGTTATGAGGGCGGCCCTTTTTTATAAGGATCAAGGAATTAGTTTACATTCACCAACTAAAAAAAATACATACTTATATATTAAGACAATTTTCAGTTAGATTGAAATGATCTGTGTAAATTAATTACTTTACTTAGATGGAATATCAGCGAGATGCCACCAAGTTTTGATTTTGTTCAGTTATTGTGGTGCTTTATTACTACATTCTAAAGTAGTGCGTTTCTCCTCTTTCTAGGCCATTTATTTATTACATATCCAACATTTTCTTTAATCAAAATTAGTTCTCTTATTCAGACAAGAAAAATACTTTCTAAAGCCTATGGTTATTTCCTAAGCAGATACTATAGCTTTGTTTGTTTTATTCTGTCCAATACCAAATTACTGGCTGCAGATCTCGACATTGCTTGATGCTCTGAACAAGTACTGGCCATCCTACAGTTGTAGTTCTGTATCAAACTGCCATGGTGGAAAAGGATTATTTTGGGCACATGAGGTGGTTTTTATTGGCTGCTTGTTCATTAGATTTGGTGATTTCATTACTTGAAACTAATTATTGCTCCCTTTGTTCATTTCATATTGGAACTGGGGGATCATCTGAGACAGTGGGGTAATCATCTTTGCTTTGCGTGAATTCTTTTGTAGTTTTATCCTTTCGATTTATGCTCTGCTCAATGAAGCTTATTACTTATATATCTCTAGTTTAGTTGAAAATGATGTTCTATTTGTAACAAAGCATTTAAATAGATTCTTAGTACTTCATTCAATATCAATGAGTAATCTAAAATTGCTTGTGGGTTTTCCATATGATTTGAGACCCCGACACTGTTTTTATTAGACTGTTATATAGTTGTGCTATCGCTGTCTGTTAAATACTGCATATCTGGCAAAGCTTAAATTATAATTTGAACTGGTCAAATATAATTTTTATCTACACAACCCCATAGGACCCACGACTACTACCTACTTATTATCCGTACATTTTGCAGGACATACAACTTATAGTCACTTAAATTTTAATTTAAGCACTCCCAAGCATGCTCTATATTAAGGTGGAAATCTGAATAGGCGAATAAGTTCACTTATGTTGAGATTGGCATGCTTACTTTCTCTTTCTTCTTGGAGATGTGATCTACATATAAAGCAGTATAACATTTACCTTCATACAAATAGCTTGAGTTGTTGATGGATAACATGCTTGGATATATAGTAGTGCACATAACTGCTACGTGTCTCCAATATCATCAAACTAGCTTTGTATTCTAGCTGACCGTCTAGTTAGCATATATCACATCATTAAACCTGGCCTTAAATTGCATCACCTGCTCCCTTCTCTTTTTATTGCATTAGTGCATAAAGCTACATTTACGTTGATATTATTATTTTCTGCTCTTGAGCTCTTCTGTCTCGAGGAACGATTCTAAATTGACAAGTGTGTCTGTTTTGAATATTCATATTCTGTATAACCTGTAAAAACTAATAAGGTTGGGACTGGGAAATTTTATTATATAATAGAGGTTATTAATTTATAGCGGATTAATTTAACCCTTTAATCCAAGTTGGGATAACCTGTAAAAACTAATAAGGTTGGGACTGGAAAATTTTATTATATAATAGAGGTTATTAATTTATAGAGGATTAATTTAACCCGTTAATCCAAGTTGGTATTGGCAAATCTTATTATACATTAGAAGTTATACTGTAGATATTTTAGAAACCGAGTTGACATGTTCAAATTAGACGAACATTTCATTCACTTGAAAAGAATCTAATTCATTAATTCTAATTTTCGTGTTCTCTCTGTGCAGAAAAACATGGAACTTGTTCCTCTTCAGTTACCAAAGATGAATACAGCTATTTCTTGACGACGCTTAATCTTTATTTCAAATATAATGTTACGGTAAGATTGCATTTTATATTGGATTGGGCTGATAGAAGAGAAATTCGAACTTGCTGTCTAGCTTTTATGTTTTTCCCACTTTCATTCTTCGTTTATGTTTCTTAAATGGTTGTAGTTGCCTCATACAGGGTTCTCGAGCCTTTATGTGTTATTTTGATACGAGTGTCGAATACATCATTTGACTCGGTCCAAAGGGAAGTTATGTTATGACTTCCATTTTCAGGAAAGAAATGCGTTTGTTGGTGCTATATTTACTGAACTGCCCGTGACTACATGCTCAATATTCGACAGGATGAACTTCTCATATATGATTTTCCTTCCTTTCCAATGAAGAGGAGCAATTAAGGGCTAAGATTCAACGGAATGAACTTTTCCTATACGGTTTTCCTTGCTTTTCGATGAAGAGGAGCAATTAAGGGCTTCCTGTGGGTCATCTATTTTACTTTTACTCTTTCGTGAGTTGCCTTTTGATGCCTGTATGCATTAACTGGCATGATCAAACATTTTTGCCTTACCTGTTGATTAGACAGGAACTCGGGGATATTAAGGCTAATTGGCGTTGCTTAATTCAGAACGCTAAATTTAATATGAGAGGAGAACCAAGTGATGGAAAATGTTTCAGGGATCTGAGTTTGTGCTACTTATAGTTGGCATATTTTACTCATAATTTGCTAGTGGTCGTGCAGCGTTGAGCAGTCTAGATATATGTGTAGAGAGTCGAGACCATTTATACCTGTTTGCTAGTATAATTGTTAGCCAAGATTGATAACTTGTGGAAAAGACCAAGGAAGATAACTTTTAAATAAGAACTCCAGGACAAATGTTGAGAGTCTTGAGACCATTTATGCAGGTTTGCTAAAATAATTGTTAGCCAAGATTGTTAACTCGTGGAAAAGACCAGGTAAGATAACATTTAAATGAGAACTCCTATGAAAGTTCACAGGGAGGGTTGTTGGTATCTTTCCATTATACGATACAAATTGATGTTTTGGAAATGGGGCAGGGCAATGCAATACCATTTCTAGTTTGGATGACACTGAGGATATTGATTTCCCAAGGATTCTCCTACAGGATATAGGGCTAACATATGTAAAACCCCATATTTAGCTGAGACATTGACTGATGTTACAGTATAAATTTCTCTTCTTCTCAAATGAGACTTATTGTTAATTTTTAGGTTTATTCAATTATGAACCTTTTTAAGTTTGATATTGGTTGGTAATTCGATTTCTTTTCCTGACCTTTCGGGTCAACTGTAATGGATTTAACATCATGCAGGAAGCTCTGCAAGAAGCTGGATATGTAGCATCAAATACTGAAAAGTATCCTGTAGGAGGTATTATTTCTGCCATTCAGAATGCTTTCCATGCAACTCCAGAACTTCAATGCAAAGGTGATGCTGTGGAGGAACTTCGGTTATGCTTCTATAAGGATTTCAAGGTCAGATTCCATCCTATTTTCATATTTATATTTAGTAAATGTTCCCTCAATTTCTACATCTCTGACAAATCACAAATGGCAATTCATGATATTTAAAGCTGCTGATGTTTTCACCCAATTGTCTGTTGGAGTTAGCAGCAGTTTGTTCTTTTAATTTTTGTTTTTTGATGAATCAATAGCTCAACATTTTTCCTCGGTCCCCATCCTCTTTTTGCTCAAGTTTTGGATGATACTACCATATTTGATGCCTTGATGGTAATGGTATATAATCTGACTTGGAGAATTTTGCATTTCATATTTCCAGATGAAAGAGTCCCTGAAAGCCTCTGATCATTTTTACTTATATTTATATGGGTATTTACATTTTGTTTTACTCTGCTAATTGATATTAGTCTCTATTCTGAAAATAGATTTTTCTTGCAGCCTCGAGACTGTGCTGCTGATTCCAACCGCCAAAGCAACATGGTTTTTTCAAAAAGCTCTTGTCCCGAATATGTCAGCTTGCCAGTCCATGTGTCATCGAGTGAGTTTCTTTTCCCTTTAACAAGTTACAGCTATTGCAGACATTGTAAGAATTGATAGTCCATCTGAGAACGGGAATTACACTCAGTCTCAATCAAGTTGCCTCTACCAGGAAAGCTTTGGATGCTGTTTTCTGGAAGTTTCATTAGGTTTATGATATATTTATTTATGGTGGAAGACCAACGTTGGTAATAATTGGATGGTATAAATATCCTCTCTGGATGGATGAGATGTTAAATGTGAAGTGCAATTAGCTTTACAGCTAGTAATTGACCATTGGTTCTGAAGAAACAATTGATTCGGATCCACTTACTCCAGCTTTTCTAGTTCAAGATGGTGATATGCCTTTTCATGCATCAATTTAAGCCGGAAATAACACTTTGCATTCTAATTGCAGGGCTTGAGAACAGTGGAACTGAAGTTTCCTCTACTCTAAAGTCATCTATTTGAAGGGCAATGCAGACAACATTGTTCCATTCATGGCTCCTTGATGCCAGAAGGACGCTCAAAATTATTAGTTGTACGTGCCTGGGGCCGACTGGTGTGTTGAGCACCTGCAAGTACATTTGTGTTGTTAACTTTTGTAACTTGTGCAATAAATTAACTTTTACACTTTCCAATAATTTGAGACGAACATGTATTTTATCTTTACGCCGTGTTTAGCTATGTAAGGAGTCAGTACGATGATCTGCGCGACTTATGCAACAATGTGGATGTCGTTTTGGCATCCACATAAGAACTTCATTAACATTGGTTCGGTGCCCAACTCACTTCAATCATGATTTATGGAAGCAAAATCTTAGATGTCGTCAACTATATTTACAGCAATAGGAAACCAGCAGAACTGGTTATTTGGAAGCTCCAATTTGTCATTTTTTCGTATTTACATTTTGTTTTTCTCAACAGTAATTCTTGTTGGTCACTTCCCAGTTGTTATACAGATCAACAACTTGACAGAATAAGTTTCTGAGCAGAGGTTGGGATGCAGCCACGTGAATAGTATGGGTGTGCACTTCAATTTATCCCCTCAGACCTACAGTGGTGTTCGACATTTTTTATCGTGGGGGTCAAAAATTAAGTTACAATTTTTTTTCAAACAACATAATATTAATAAAAATAATTCAATACATTACTACAAACATTTCCTGTGTATTTTTATATTTTGAAATCATCGCACATCATTATTGTCAAATACGTTGTCCTCAATATGTACAATTAGATTATAATTCAACTATCAAATCTTCAATCAAATTGCTTAGTTCAAACCGTGGGTTAAGGGCTTGAGAAGACTGGTGTTGAGGTGGACAAAAATGTGATAGATTCAACGTCAATGCAAATAAGCTCGAGAATGGGTTGGGAGGCAGAAAGTGGAAGGAAAAAAGTCGTATAGACTAGTAGAAAAGTGAAAAAAGAAAATTAAAAATTAGAAAAAATGGTATCATTTGACCTCACATAACCCCATTTAAATTGCCGTGATTGTGTTGCAGACCTATGCCCTCGAATTAATCCTTGGGGTTAGATTATTAAACCCATCTTTAGGACTTTATGGTTTGAAACTCTTCAGGATGTGTGGAGTGATGAGCAATAGCGTCGTTTAGCATAATGTTGAACTGGAAATTATGCCTCCTCATTTTTAGCTTCTGTTGTTGCTTGTACCACCTAAACGGATGACTATCACCAGATGATAAATAGAATTATTCAATGTGCGACAATCTGGACATAGTGCTCAGTCTCTGGAGTATTTGTTTTAATTTTGAATTGTACTTCGATTCCAGTCTTTTACATTCAGTACAACACAGAAATACAAAATCAGATCCATAAAAATGCACCATCACTTTTCACCAGCATATCACTGTTTCTTCATCATCCACTGCAATTCATATTCCATGCAAGGCAATCAAAGCAGAACTCTCTCAGGTACTCGAAAAGCTGCTTAGATAGATATTTGACACACCTGCTCAGATCCAGAAAGTACACCAGCTACAAGTCGGATTACTCATTTTAGTAAAGCAGATTTCACCAACTATTTCCAACCGGTGGTGAAAAAGAAACCACAGAGTAGCATTATAGCATCAGTTTCTATCGGGCAAATCTTGAAAAAAGTTTCATCAAGTGCACGGCAGGGGTTAAAACTTACGGTTTTTCCCTATTCAACACTATTGACCTGAAGTCGAAGTGAAAGGTCAAGCAACATCTCTCCATTTGGCAAAAACCCACTTCAACCACAGAAAGAAGCAATGCTTTGACAGGTGTTCTGGCAGGTCTACCTACATTACAGCATAATGATCCAAAATTAGTGATATAAGATGGCTTGCAATGTACTTGTGCACTTGTCTGTGTCAGAGAGCAAGAGAGATGCAATAGAAAGGGGAAAAGAAACCAGGGATACAGCATGAATGAAATGCAAAACAAACAGAAGCTCAAGAATATAATTGCCACCGTAAAACTTTACATGACACTCTCAGAACAACTTCAATACAAAATCACAAGCTCACAAAGAAAATTAGAAATGACATGAAACTGTGAGACTAGTTACTGCATATGCACTTCAAATCGAACAATAGTCGTAAGTGGCTTCAGTTGCCATATAAATGATGAGTAGTCTACATTATTTTGGAGCAACCAACAAGAGAAAAGAGTTCTGGTACTTCATACTGACAAAAGTGAAATGAAGCTCTTGGAAAAATTTTTGAAGCTAGTCATGGTTTCAAAGACTCAAACGTTCTTGAGAAACTAATCCTTCACATAAGAAACTAGTCATAAACGATTCCACAAGTGCTTTTTACGCATTTCTTCACTTTCTATTTTCGAGGTATGCCTAAAAAGCAAAGTTTTTGACAATATTTATGAGTATTCGAGCATATCGATACCTCAAGTTTCTAAATCCTGTACCTAAATTCACACAGCCAAGAGATGGCAAAAAATTATGCGATACCAGCAACAAGGCAGGCATAAATTACTTCTAAATGAAGGCTGTCAAACTTACACTGCTCCAGGTAGTAGAATAGGCATCAGTAGAAAGCAGCCAATCACCAGCCTTAGATTGTAAATCCAGCCTGTTATTTGACAAATCAAAATCTCTTAACTCATTTTCCTCACTTTCATGTGGGTCAAAACTTCTCCTCCTTTTCTTCTTATGTTTTCTTTTCTTTTTAGACTTGAATCTCTTTGAAGACCTTTCATCTGAATCAGATCCACAATCTTCTGAAATTTCATCGTGTAACAATGTATACATGTTGGACTTGTGAAACCTTATCCCATTGTTGATAAATAAAGATTCCCAGGATTCAGGAGAATGAAATTCCTCTGACAGCCTAAAATGAATAGCCCAAGACTGCAGGCCTAACAATTTTATAGCTTCTATTGTTTTCCTGTTAAAGCATTCTTTCATGATCGATGTCAAATCATTGGCACTGCCTGATTCACAAAGATGAAAAACTAATTTGTTTATCTTTTCCTTTATGCCCTCACTGCATTCCTCTCGGAAAAAACGCAGGAGCTGCCGACCTTGAGTAGTCACTGCATTCAGTAGAAGTAGCTGATTGATAGTCCAATCAGCAGTGCAGTTTGAAAGTATAATCTCAAGCCACTGAGATGCATTACCATACTCAATGGATTCTGACCTTGGATTAAGATGTTTACTGATCATATCTAGGAAAAGCTGCAACTCCTGCTCGTTAAGAATGATAAGAAGGTGACGACATAAAAATGAAAAAGATTCCTCAGTGAGGAACTCATCTATAACTTCCCATATTTCTTCCAAGTCCTCTTTATACATCAGGTCAATAAACAAATTGACAAAGAATTTTGAATCAATATCCAAAATCTCACCGTCCTTTAACGACTCTGAAAACTCACGCGATGACCAAAATTCAGGCACGTATTCAAGAAAATTCTCTACTGTCCGTTGGACATCCAGATCAAGGAAGTACTGGGGCTTTGTAGCAACCATTGCAGGTGACTGCCCATGTTTTCCTTTCCACTCAAGTTCCTCCCAACAAAGGTCCCGATTCACAAAGGAAAATTGGGACAGTGCCTTAGCCCCTTTTCCATGCTCCAAACCACCGCTGCCAGAAAAATTAGAGAACCACTGCAAGATACGAACTGGGTTTCCTGAATTAATTACCAGTTCATCACTTCAAAATTAGTGGAAAACTTTCAAATGCAGAAAAGCAATCTTTCACAAAGTAAACAATATTTTGCCATGGGTAACTAGATAATTGGCAAGCTAAACCATGACCGTGAAGATATAAGCATCTTGTTGAGATATCTTTTGAACCATATATAAGCTAGATATTATCTCCAAGAGTTGAGAAGCTTTACAGATCAGTCTAGAAAACTATATATTGAAACAAGGTAGGATTTTTTTTATCATTTTATTATGTTAAAGCTATACAAATAAATAAAACTGTACAATAAACACCTGAATTATATTTATTGAACTTTTTGTTTCTGTTTGTAATTGAAATTGAAGTACATATAAAACATGAAGCTAAACATTAATCCTAATATATTGGGAACAGGCTATATCAGTCCTTTTCCATCACTTGTTTATCAAAAGCAACCTCTTTTGTCTAAATTTCAAGTGGTGATTTCTGATAATCAAATAATAATATCATCAACAGGCAAATGAGATATCTATCATCCATGTAACAATAATACTTTTTTCTTTTGGGTGGTTTAAATACTACACATAAATCATGTTCCAAGATGCACATTCAATTATTCGTTAATCAGAGAGATCTGCTTCCAAAATCAAGGTGCAGTTAATCCCAAGAGAGAACAAATGTTTACATGAAAGTATATCAAGGATACCAACCCACTCATTTTTACTAGTCTACAAAGAACTGAATCTGCAAGTACTTTATTCAAAGGCAGGTTGAATTTTCAGCTCGAGAAGTTACTTGCCTCTGAAGAAATCCTGTAACATGTAACTTTTCGTGGCTATAATAGGTCCCACCTTTTGTGGCTGCTTATCGAATATCAATTGCAGAAGTTGTGCTGCTAAGTGCTGCTTTGTTGGCTTGGATGTCAGTAAGCTCAAAAATAGCTCATGTTGGCGGTGGGGGCTAATAGAACTTATTCCTGAAAGAGTGTTACAAAGCCAGAGCCGAGCTTCTGATCGACCACCTGCAGACAGCAATGACTGGATAACTGATTCCAACTCACTCAGAAGAGATTTTCTCTGCTCAGCAGATTCATCATTAGCATTGCAATCGATCCATTTCGACTCAGAGAGAAACAACTGAAGCATTGTGTATCTGAAATTTAAATAATTTTCACTGAAACACGTCAGCCCATATACTTGAATATAAAAAATCGTCATAGTTCCAAAGTTCATGCCTACATTCAATAATGACTAATTGAAATAAGCGTATTCAACAACACATGAAAAAACACGAATTCCTTAGCATTCCACAAGCCAAAACCATATAAAAACAGATATCATGCTTGAGAATTTCAAGAGCTCAACTCTTATTTACAATCATAAACAAAAAAAACAGCTAAACACTAAGATTCTAACCTCCACGATAATTCGCAACAAACTGCGCATACGAGTTTATTTACCAATTGAGCAGGAAAGAAAAAATTCATTTGGAAACCCTATAGCTCAAACTGAGGGTAATCTAGTAAGAATCTAAAGCATGTATGTATGCTAGAAAAACAATAATTAAGGAAAACTTATTTGTACCTAATATTGGAGGGAGAATCTTCTCTACAATTTGCAGGTCGCAAGTCTTGTACCGGACAGTCGCTGGTTCTTGCGCAAGACCGTGTTTGATTATAAGTAATTTTTTAGAACTTTTCGTTTTTGATAATGGGTGAATCTCATTAAAATTATATTAAATTAAGATGAAATGGCTCGTATAAATTTTTTTTATTAGAAGAATGAATTATTAAAAATAAATTTGAAGAAAAATAAAATTTTAAATAATAGAGCTCAAACTGGGCTAAATTACAATACACCTTCTGCAAACATAAAGACTAAAATACCACTATCTCTTCATCCAAAGCCCAAAACGGCAAAACCCCTTGCTGTCTCACCAAGAACCTTTTCCCTGTTTGTACATGTCGTAATTTGTGTTAATTCTCGTATAAAACAATTGATTGGTCTTAAGAAATGAATTTTTTTTTTAATTTTATTTATTATTATTATTTTTTATTTTTTTTGCAATGTTGGATTTTTGTTGTGTAGTTACGATGTTTATTGGGCATTTTTATTTTTTTTTTGGTGATTCAAGTATTCGAGTTTCGTCTGACTAATTTTGAAGAGTATCGACTTCCCCCCTGTTTCGTCATTCGGGTAAATTCGAATGCTATTACAACTTATACATACTTTGACCGGACACTCAAGATGCGATCCTCTTCCCATGGACTTCCCTTTACGACTTGAGGACAGGACCTCTGGAGGGATAACAAAGCGCAACATAACTTTGTCTTAACAGGACATCTGTTTTTTGATATAATTGTTGTCTTTCAGCTATCGTGAAGATTCTAACATTTAATACTCCGTAGAGAACCTCCCTGTTTTACCACTGCATAATGCTCGTTGGGACTTTGTTGGGCATTCTTTATTGGATGAAGGTAGGGCACTCATTTAAATGTGGAGGACTTGATTTGAAGTTATCATTATTTTTCTTGTTGAGTGTTGTTTTGTTAAAGTTGAATATCTACACGTTGTAAAAGTTTTCTGCATTGAGTGTTGACATGTTTAGATCAAAATTGATGTTTCACTATTTTGGTTGAAGTTAATACTTGAAACATATAAATGTCATAGGTGTGAAGTAAAAATTGAAAATTGTAGCTAATTTCTAGTTTGATGGGTTTAGGCGAAATCTTGAAATAAGTGGTAAAATTTCTTGGTTAATTTCACTCGTGATCATCGATTTTTTTACTTGTTGTCATTACGATCACCAAACTTTATATGGCGAATAGCATCGGGGGTTTTAAACTTTGAACATTTTGATGATTGTATTTCGAACATTTGATCGTAAATGTTTTAACTGTCTGCGTCTGAGATCATTTTGTAACGTGAACGTCAGTTTGATCATTAAAAGATCAAAACTTTAATAAAAGGATCGTTATTCTCTTAAATTGATTTGAAGTCTACATGGCATTTCCTATCACGTGACTCTTGAGGATACTATGCACAATAGCGCTAAATCGCTAAGAGCAACTCCAATGGTTTCACCAAAACACCAAATTGCACCTAATTTTGGTGCAAAATGTGCTTCAATGTAGCACCAAACTTTGCACTTGCACCATTTTGGAAAAATGGTGCAAAGTCATATTTGCCCCCTTTTTTTCATTTGCCACAAAAATTGGAAGGGTATTTGTCTCATTTATGTTATATAATTTTTAATACAATTATTATTATTATTATTATTATTATTATTATTATTATTATTTAAAGAAAATTTTAAATGTTGAAAATAATAATTATAGAATTAATTAAAATAAGAATAAAAAAATTTAAAA
>CAIGRK010196196.1:0-13129 GCA_903798315.1 Fraxinus greggii | reverse complement strand
GCTTACTGGTGTTTGCCCCCTGTACTAGTCATTGTAATTTTCTGCTTTCATCAATTGTAATTTCTAGTTTTCAAGTAATCAAGGATCAAATTACTTTCAATGGATCTCAATTTTATGTTGCAAACTTTCTATGAATAGTAATCAAATAGTCTTTCTTCCGGAAACGATCGAGAGAAGGCAGAAGGTAGTCTAACGGAGCAGACTACTGTCGCACGGTGTTTCTTTCTATGCCAAGAAGAAAGGTACCCCATGAAACAATGTGTTGCGCTGTCGCTTATTTCCACAAACACCACTCTTACCAACGCCAATCTGCTCTGCTACCATCACCACGGATAATCACCATCACAGTTATCCCCACTACCATCAACACAAATGACATCATCACACCAATATAAAAAACTGTCAACGCCACCCCATTTTATCTCCATTACATACTACTACAAAAAGCTACCATTAGTGGTGGCAAAAGGGCTGAGCGGCTCGTGAAAAGCCAGCTCGTGGGTAGCTGACGAGCCCAAGCACGAGTCGAGCGGGCTCCTGGACTCGTCCAATGCGGATGTTATATTCTATTTTTTTAAAAAAGGTTTATCTTTAAAAAAAAATTGACGAGCTCGCGAGCTAAAGCTCGGCTCGGACCACGAGCTTACGGGCTGAGCTCGCGAGTAACGAGCCGAGTAGAAGCTCGTTTGCATACGAGTCGGATCGAGCCGGCCACCTCTAGCTACCATCAATGCTACCCCATTTTACGACCAACACCACCGTCTCAATGCCAACCTATTTAAAACCATCTATCATTCGCCATAAAAAAAACTCTTTAGAAGCACTCAACAAATCTAAAAAAAATTCAAAGAAATAAAATAATATCTTAAATATCATATTGTGGTAGTGAAAGGAGAAGGTGGTTGTCGAAGCAATGGTCGAAAATTACTTATATATACCTTTTCAAAACAATAAAATTTAGTAAGTTAGAAGACTTATCAAACGATGGAGATTAGGGCCGGCCTCGAGATTTCGGAGGCTCTAGGCGATTAATTTTTTTGAAACCCTCAAGCATAATTTTTATTTTTACAATCGTAACACTATTTAAATATTTAAACAAATAATATATCTATATTGAAACGAAGAGTCCATGCAATTCAAAAGATAGAGTAGGAAAATAAAACCCTCTCACAACTTGAGAGATTAAATTAGTATAATATTTAACATTCTCAAATTTTGAGATGCAAAAGGAATGGTACATACGTTTGAGTTATTAAATGTTTATTGAGGAATCAAATATATGAATGCAAATGTAAATTTCATAAATGAAATTAAATATTTCATACTAACATAGAGAATATATAATGATTTGTATCACTTCCTATTTTGTGTGCTGTGAACTACTATAATATAATAGGGGCAATTTTGTAGCCGAAAGGAAATTATTCTTGTTTTCGATTTCCTTTGTCAAAGTGGTCAAAAAATCTAAAATTAAAGGCAATTTTTGGTGCTTTTTTCCCCCTCAAAATTATATGACCCCAGGCAATGGCCTAGTTTCCCTTGGGCAAGAGACGGCCGTGATCAAGACTCATAACAATAAGATATCTTAAAGTGAAATTGTTCATCATTAACTGTTGCGACATATTTAGACAATCATTCTCAAGCTATAATGATAAAATCATTTGTTCAACAAGTGAATTTTTGGAGTTCTTTGATTTTGCTCCAACACAAAATATATATATATATATATATATTAGATTGTGCTTTTTGTTGTTTCACTAAATCATCCAATAACTGCCTTTAACAATTTTAATTTACAAATAAATTATTTTAATCAAAGAAGGCGGATATATATAGTCCACAAATTAGAATAATTGTAACACGTTTTGGAACGTAAAAATATATAATTAAGCACGCCTGCTTAGGTGTAAAGCAAATTATATTCACAGACAAACAAATGATACGGAAAAATAAGCAAAGATTTATTCTCTGTCCTTTAACAAAGATTGTGGGAGATTGCAAACAAACTTTTCTTTGTTAAATAAAAGTATATTACAAGATTGGAATAAAAGAAATGTAAAGATTTGATTGGTTTTTTTGTCCAAATACTTTTTCGTAGAGATTTAGATTACTTTACGTCTCGTGTGATTAAAGGATTTAAGGAATTAAGGAGGTCTGGATCTTATATTTCCATCCTCAACATATTTTATGGAATCGAAAGACGGGTAAGAATTATTATTAATAATTAATATAGTCGCAAATGTGTGGAAAATGTGCGGAAAATTAACAAAAGAAGTTTCTGGTTGAAGGGGATGATAATAATCATATACACGCGACACGATGATGTCGTAAATGTGCGGAAAATTCTACATCAAGTAGACGTATACAAAAGGTAATTTTGAGTTTAAAAATATATTGAATTACTTTGCTCAATAAATTACATTTTGAGATAAAGTTTTTATCTCATTATAAAATATTATAATTGCAAGACATATTATATATTGTAGTTATAATTATTTAACTTGACCTTAGTCCTTACCCTTCAAATGTGAAATATCTGACAATTTTTTATTTAAAAGGGTCAGGTTTGATTGTTTTCAATGATATTACAAAATACTAACACGTGCAAAAAAACTTAATAATCTCCCTAAAAAAGAAAATAATATAATATCTCTCTAATAATTGATTATCCAATGAAAAAAGAATCAATCACCAATTGAACGTGCAAGTGGACATTATAATTCTTGAAATCTCAATGGCCACATCAATTTTTCAACTCATTTGTAACCAAAGTCCAAAAAGTCACATTCACTGTGACCAAAATCATGAAGTTTTGATTTAAGTCCCTGTTTGGTAGCCTTACTTTTGGAAAAAAAAAAAAAGTTTTGAATAGTTATTTTTAGGAAAATATGAAGTTAAAAAGCCTGGAAAAAATTGAATTTACGTACAGAATATTTTATTGCTTGAATGCGTGGTTGAAAATGAGTATGTCAAAAAAAGTGAGAAAAATATGGATGTCAAACAGGAGCTTAATACTAAGGATTTGTTTGGTAATGGCTGATTGTGAGATTAAAAAATTATTTATAAATGTTTGTCTTGCACTTATGTTGTCTTTACGTAAATAATAATATATATCATCAATCGTATTAAAAATATCGAGTTTGTAATAAGACGTCTAAAATTTTACATGTTAATTATTATTTCTATATTTAACGAATGTGAAATTTTATTCATCGAAATATATTCTATAATTAATTATTAATTTTTATTTTGTTTAACCTTAGGATTTGTAATATCAAAATACAAACAAACGTGTGGGGATAAGATAGGACAAAGAACGATGACCCTGTAATTGGGCCTGAGACTGCACAACCAGAGTCTATAACAACAAAAAAGCCCTCTAATCAATTTCAATCCATAGCCACAAGCTAGCAAAGTCCAATCTGGATAGGCTAACTTAAACGTAACTTGTGGGCCCATCTAGGCCCCCCATAAGGGGACATTAGAGTCGAGGATAAATAAGTACTTTTCAACACTTGGCCCAAGTGTGGGGCCCACAGATTCCATAGCCCAGGCGACCATCAGCACGACAGCACCTCTCTACCCTACTTATGTGACCACATCCTGTGCCACCTCATTTATTATAGAGGTCATCTGGCTTTGAAAAATATTTCATTTTAGTTGGTAAATATTTTTTATTCCAAACTCATCACTGAAGTTTCAATATTATTTCACCATAATATTCCATCGCAAAGTTTAACTTCATTTTCAACACTAGTCATTTCTATGTCAATAGTTATTGACATCGATTTGTTGCGTTGGCTAGACAATGTTATAAGCCGCTATTTGGTTCAGCAAAAAAGAAGAAAAAAAATGACCGTTGAAGAAGTCAAAAAAGATTTCCGTTAGAGGAGAAGTCAAAAAAGTTGCCTGAATTTGATTTTTAATGAGCAAAAAATGCATTCTTTTATCTGAAAAATGACTACCAAATAAAATCTAATTTTAAGATTTTTAATACAAAAATTGTACTCCCTCTATAGGCTGGTTAGTTTATCATACTGGTTAAAAAAATTTATTTAATATTATTGAAAAAATAATTTGTCAAAAATTTCCTAATTTAACCTTTTTTTAAATAAAATTATCAACAATTAGTAATAAATTGATTATAACTAAACAAATTAAGTAAGGACATATTAGTAAACTAACAAAATAAAACATTCTCAATAAAGAAAAATGATTATAAAATTGAGACAAACAAATAAAAAAAATCGACTTATATAAATGGGACGGACATGGTACTATTTAAATGTATTTTTTGAAAACAATGATTATGTAAATAAACGTTACTTTTTTTTTTTTCAATTTACAAGTTACGATTTCAATGTATAAATAGAAAATAAACTAGTTCCATTGATGACCACATCGTTCATGTAAGAAACATCGTATGCCAAATATTATTAATTTTTGTAACTCAACCTCGATTATTGGTGTTGAAATTTAAATCAAATACAAATGATTTGTTAGGAAACAATTTGGTGACTGAAATGAAACTTGGATAAAAGTTGGGTGGCCTCTAATGTTTCTAATTTCTAACCCCATTTTTTAACTGTCTGATCCGTAGAAAGCGAGGCTCATATTTTTCTCTCTAAATAATGACGACGTCACTCTTCACTGCACCGAATAGACGTATTTCGCGGGGATTTTTATCGCTCTATACATACATGTTGTATCTCTCTCTCTGTAAGACTGTTCCTTCTGTATGCTGATATTTCTTCTCCGGCATCGAGGAAAGTGCTTCATGCAATTCCAAGAAGATTTCTTGCTTTATCTGGCTCCTGTATTCTTTGCGTTGAGTGTAAGAACATTTTTAATTTATGTTATCATTTATAATTTTTGGTTAAAGAAAGATTAATGGGTTTTCAGTTTTCAGTAAATGTGATGTGGGTTTGCATTTTCTTGAACTATTTTGTAGTAAGTGTTGTAGAAAATTGGTAAAAGTAAAAGCCTCAACACATTTCTTGAAGTTGATTTTACTCAAAGTTATTGTTCGCGTGAACCTATTTCTTTCTTCTTCTTCTTCTTCTTCTTCTTCTTCTTCTTGTATCTTTTGGAGATATATTCGAGTGCTTGTGCGTTTTCTTGTTGATTGAGCTGCAATTTTTGGGATCGGTGTTTTTCGTTGTTTAGGTCTGAATCATTCGCATTACGATTTGTAATCTTGAAGAAAAATCAGTATCGTCCACACTTGCTTGTTACTGTTTTTAGCTTTGTTTTCTGACCCTTTTGAATTTTTAAAGAATGTGAGATCTGGATTTAACGTTTTCTTTTTGGGTTCAAAGGAAAATAATTTATTCTGGGAGTCCGCATAGTAAATCCATTATTATGAATAAATTGCTTTTTTGCAAATTGTAATCTTGAAGAGAGTTTAGTCCTGGAACCAACTGGAGGAAGAAGCCGTGTATCTAAGTAACTTTTGGGGATTTGATGTTGATTATTACGTGTCTGTAATTGTTTTGGTAATCGAGACCTCTATAATTTTCTAGTCTTCTGTATTTTGAGGAGAAAGTGTATGGACCTGAATGGAAATTGTTGAATTGATTATTGTTACTTTTCTCAGGAAGAAAAGCAGACTTATTTGTGACTGTTTTTAGATGCCTAGTTTCATATTGAATTAACAGGACAAAATTCCTTCACAGGTAAGTCAATGACTGTAGGTGTGCACCATGCTATCTGACATTAAACCAAAAACTAAATGCGCTTCATCTGCTAGGGAAATGAGTCATAGTTTAGAGCAGAAACGGAGGTCAATACCACAGCAAACCTCAGATGCTGTGAAAGAGAAGATTCTACCACCCCGGGCTGATACAATTTCACAATATCGAGATATATTTGGATTAGGGCATTCATTTGGCCAACCATACGGTGGTCTGCATCGAGAATTAAGAAAGCGTGGAAGCACTGATAATGTGATCCAATTTAGGTATTCCAAGAATCAACAGACGACACAGCAAGGGAGTAAGGTATGTAAAGATGACGAGCTTGTTAAGCACATGTCGAATTTACCTAGCTTTCTCAAGCGGGTAGAGAAAGAAAAAGGTGTCCAAGAAAAGGCATTGAATTTTGGAGTTCTTGATTGGAAGCGATTAGAGAAATGGAAGTACAACGAACGTATGCCTGCAAAATCTGCAAAATGCCACAGGAAAACATCATCATTGAGCAATAATTCCTTGTTTATGACAAGTGGACCACCTAAAATTAGTTCACAGCTGAGAAAACAGCTTACATCACACGGTTTACATCCTATTTCATCATCCCAGGGAAAACAACCCTCGTCTCACAGTTCACCCTCGTCTCACAGTTCACATTTTAGTTCATCACCTTTGAGAAAACAATTCCCACCACAGAGTTCATATCTTAGTTCATCTCAGGTGGAAAGAAAGACCGGAGGTATCGGAGAGTCCTCAGGAAACGGCACATTTATCAAAGATCTGCAAGCTCGAAGTAGCACTGTGGATGGGCAGCAAGTCAATTTCAATCAGAGAGCTAGGCCTTGTGGACGGGATCATTCTGAAATAAATATGAACCGTGGCAAGAGTAACAATTCGGTGAAAAAGATAGTATTGGAAAAGGAAGCTTTGGCCTTGGACCAGGGTAAAAATGGGTCCATCTCTTCACCTAAAACAATAATTGTTCAGGAAGGGAAGAGTAAGATGAGATTCAAAGATGAAGTCAACCTTACTCCTCAACATAGCACTGTGGAGGCACAAAACATTGTACTTCTAGTACCCAACCATTTCCCAAAGACGAGTTGCTCAGACACTTCTCAGCTTACAGAATCCAAGATGTTAGATAGACAATTGCCACAAGGATATTGGACCAGATTTTCTGATGGCTTTTCTCCTCAGGAGCCTCATTCAGGAGAATTTGCATCCGACATTCCACATTCATGTCCCTTGTCTACTAGTGCTACTGTCGACGCCGAGTCTGGTATGGAGCCACCTAACTTGGTCAATGCTGAGGCCATGGACTCAGAATTTTGCACGAGTGCAGATCCAGATGGCATAATTGTCCCACCCATAAAATGTGAAGCGAAACGTTCATTTTCAGTCGATGCTTCCAAGAGAACAGATGCCGATGCTGAACAGAAAGCTGGGAAAGGAAGACATCCATCCCCTAATCGCCGCTTCAGCTTTAGCCTTGGGAAGATGACCAGGAGCTTTAGCTTTAAGGAGACCTCTGCAGTTCCACAATTGAGTTCTACATATACTGCTCCGAAGTCCGGCCCAGTTGGTTCTGAGCTTTTGTCTAGTATGGAGAGCTACGATAAAGTCAAAGAAGCTGCTAGTAGTCGAGGGAGGTCTAGCCCTTTAAGAAGGTTACTGGAGCCGTTGCTGAAGTTTAAAGGAGCTCATTCAGCTGAGATTGTTCCTCCACCAGATAGAAACTCGCATGTCATGTTCTCTAAGCCCGTGAACCCCAACGGACCAATTCAAGACAGGAAGCATGAGGTGTCTACTTTTCAGGCTCTTCTGCAGCTTTCAGTGAAGAATGGACTCCCTTTTTTCAAACTTGCAGCTGATAATAGTAACAACGTGCTGGCTGCTACTATAAAGAAGTTGCCATCGTCGGGGAAGGGTGATTGTAGCTTGATTTATACATTCTACTCTGTTCATGAAATTAAGAAAAAGAGCATGAGCTGGATAAATCAAGGAACAAAAGGCAAAAGTTGTGGATTTGGCTATAATATCGTTGCCCAGATGAAGATTTCGAGCTCTTATCTCCCTCAATTAAATTCTAAGGACTCCACTCAATGCGTGGTAAGAGAATGTGTCTTGTATGGTGTTGATCTCGGCCAGGTGGATAAGAAAACGCCTGAGATTTTGTTTAATAGGGAGATTGCAGCAATAGTTATAAAGAACACATGTGAGAAGCTAAAGGATGAAGATTTGAGCGACAGAGGCAGACCATTCAAATATAGAGAGTTTGCAAGGTGTGTCTCAGGAGAAGATGGGAACCCCAATAGCACAGTAGTAATTCTTCCTGTTGGAATTCATGGCTTACCAAATATAGGTGCACCCTCGCCATTAATTAACCGATGGAAATCTGGTGGATCGTGTGACTGTGGAGGCTGGGATGTTGGTTGCAAGCTACAAATCATCGCTAACCAGGAAAGATGCAGCAAGATTACAGGACAATGTATGCATAGCTTGGCTGCAGATCGTCTTCATCTTTTTGTTCAG
This sequence comes from Fraxinus greggii, assembly GCA_903798315.1. Classification (NCBI taxonomy): domain Eukaryota; kingdom Viridiplantae; phylum Streptophyta; class Magnoliopsida; order Lamiales; family Oleaceae; genus Fraxinus; species Fraxinus greggii. Next base: position 4,910 of record CAIGRK010196196.1, on the reverse strand, counting down.
GTAGCGTTTTATTGATTCAGATTTTTACTTATTGGTCTCCATATAGCTCTTATCGAGATGATAGAATATAATTGTATCCTGTGCTTTTGCAGTCTGAAGAGCGAGGGAGCAAGCCGATTTTCAGCTTGGAACCAACAAGCAATGGATTTTACTCCGTTGAATTCAATGCATCCATTTCGTTGCTAGAAGCATTTTCTGTATCTGTAGCCATCATAACTAGTCGAAAGCTATCTGGAATCTTAGACGTGAATGATCTGTCAGAAACTGCACCTTTATCAGAAGGCACGATTGGACAAGAAAAGGTGAAGTCACAACCCACACTCCCAGTGCACGTAAAATATGTCACTTGTCCACCATCCTCGCCAGTTGGAAGGATCTAGGCAGAAGCAAGGGATCCAGCTTCCGAGGCAGTTCGTGTGTAAGCTAGGGAAAATTTTGGGAGCCTCGGTTTTACTCCTGAAAAAGTGGAAACCTTATGCATCGATTATCAGGCTAACCATCAAGAACGAGTATCCACCTGGGTGCGAAGTGGTGTCCTTCATTCCCCATTACCTACTCTATAATTTGGCCTATGGAGCCTAAAGCTTCAACCACGGCATCATGGTTATCAGTGAGTTGGCCTAGTAGCTGACTTTAGCGTTTCCGTACAAATATACATTCATTGACATGTCTTGTTCATTGGGCCTTTCTCTAAGCCGTGCCCAGATCATAATATTAAGACATTTGTTCTGGGCATCTGAGGCAGAAGGTCTTCCTCTCTAAAGAGATTATTTTCCTGAGCGACAGATATTAAGTGAATTTACTTTTGAAAACAGTTGTGATGGAGAAATATTGCACAATATCTGTATTTTGTAATAATTGTTCTAGTATGTAAAATTACATTTCATGCAGGGAATAATATGAGAGCATTTCCCTGCTTCGTAGATTGCCATAGGAGGAATATAAGAGCATACAAAAATGTTTTCTTCCCTTCTGTTTGAAAGATAAAGAGTATTGCCAGCACGATTAAAGGAAATATAGCAAACTTCCACAAGCACTAAAAACTATGTTTTGCCACATGGTATATATTTAGTAAAGGGTAAGTCGGGAGGGATTCAAATCTTATACGCTAGTTCACAAATCAACATATGATGCATGATGAATCGACATGAACCATTGACCATCAATCCTCTCAAACACGTTTGTGGCAAACTGTCTTCCCCAGCTACTGCCCTTGGTCTTCACCATTTCAATGCATGTCACATAGCCTACGTCCCCTCTAACATGAACCTGAACGTCCTTAATCTCAATTTCTAGTGGGAAGTCATAGTCGGCCCATACAAATTCCCAGCTCCCCATTACAAGATCATGACCTGATATGCCACTCACACCAGGGTGCACAACGCAGACATGATCACCCTTCGACCAGAGAGCCTGCATAGAAGCTAAATCCCCATTTCTGAATGAATTATAAAATCTAGCATTTGCTGCTAATACTGAAGCCTTGCTGTCGTCCTGCAGAAGCTTAAGGCTATCCCTGATTTTTGCAGCCTGGGAATAATTCTCTTCTTCAATAGCAATCTGTAATTCACGCTCTAAAGTCTGCTCGTTTAGTAAGATACTTTCACCACTTGGGGATCCACCGTAGTCCTCACTTCTAACTCGACATGAACTTGACAGACATGATCGGGAGGGTTTCCTCATGGGTACTGTTCTGAACAAATACAAAATTAGGACATATAGCAGCTAAAAGCAAAACTAGAAACTAGAATGAAACGCAATAATACATAGGGACATGGCATAAAACAACGAGCTACGTGTTTCATCTTACATCAAGATTTTAAGTACAATAGACACAGACAAACATATTTTTTTTCCAAGACAACTAGAAATTAATAGATCAACTTAGATAACAAACGAGAGAGGCCACAATATCTCAATGCTTATTTACTGAAGTTGTTATGATAGAAAATAAATAACTGAGGAATGTAAATGGAGATCAACTCCAACTTTCAATTACTAATGCAAAATCTATAGCTGTTATCATTTCAGCATAGCACCAAAGAGAAAGAAATAGAAGTGATCGACAAGAGTTCGAGACAAAAGGCATCTACATAAAGAGAAAATACTTCAGCCTTGAAATATTTTCTTTTATTTGCATGCAAAGATCTTCCCGTTCCTTGTTGGTGTTAGGATATCAAACTACATCAGCGTTCAAAATCAGAACATATATCACAAAACATAAGGGAGAGCCAGGTGGTTCAAGATTCTTTATCATTGCAATTCTATTTTCCCCACCAACATTTGACATAATCATTTCATGGTAATCATTTCATGGCTTCCCAACCAGCAAGACATTTAAAAAGCAGGCTACAGTTTATGTACTGTAGACTAACAAACTCAGCAACAAGCTTTCTGTTTGTGCGCAGTTAAGCAACATTCATAACTGGTGTATGGGACTTTAATTTCAAACAAACAAACAACTTACTGACCATTATATGTTGCAAAGTGGTGATCATGGCAACCTCGAAAAAAGCTAGCTCCTACTCCAAAACTACCAGCAACGACTAAATAGCATAGCTTCTGCAGATTGGAACGGAGGATTCCAGTGCTATTGATGCAGATGTGAGATAAACACTTGCGATCTCTACTATCAAACTTTCCCTGAAAATAAAGAGCTTTAAGATTATGACACTACTAAGAAAAGCCTCTTATATACTACCAGCAACATAGAGCATCTACCAGAAACTCTTTATTTATAAAGATCATCTTATGCATTATGGAGAGTATCTCTAAATTTAAATAGTCAAAATTTTTACACACTTCAACAATGCTTTCTATTTTGACTCTTTATTTTTCTTTTCTAAAGAAACGTGTATTGATTTCTTTTCATACTTTGATTTAACAAAAAAAATTATATGTCACTAGCTTTAAATAGTTTAAGAAGTAGATTATGTGAATTATTAAATGCAATTATTGTATACTAAGAATAGAGAGTAAGTCTATTTTAAAAAGTTAGAGCATCTCCAAGAGAGTCTCATTTAAAAAGAGCATCTTATGAACAATAGAAAGCATCTTTAAATTTAGAGAGTAACTTTTTTTTTTTTTAAATGCACTTCTAACATTAACTTTTTTTTTTCTCTTTCAATGAACATTTATTGATTTGTGCTCATCTCTTTTTAACATAATAATTTTACATGTTAATGGCAATCAATTCAAATGTGACTTGAATAATTTGAATTGTAGAGCATTGAAATTTTTAATTTATTAAATGCAAATATTATTAATTAAGAATAGAGAGTTGAGTTTTGAAAAGTCAAATATACTCTTTATTTTTAAAAGTAAAAGTAGAGAGTCTTTTAAAACTTAATTTTTAGAAAGTATTTCGTCTTTGGAACTTATTTTTAAACATTAGCTCTACAAAATAAAGAGTATTATATATTTAGAGAGTCTCTTGGAAATTCTCTTTACTTTTTTTTAATTCATTTTTTTATCAAACTGGGTTTCCAATTATAAGGTTTCTTTTCCCTTCTTCTTCTTCTTCTTCTTCTTCTTCTTTCTTTCTTTCTTTCTTTCATTGTCATTATTATAACAGCAAATTTTAATTGTGAACATGCTAATTGCAATTATAGCCACTATATGCTTTTAACCTCCCGCCCACACCAAAAAATAAATAAATAACAATAATAATCAATAATAAAGTGAGCAATCTAAAATTACAGACATTTAATTACATATCTCACAAAAAAAATGCTTCTGTTGGTAATTAATCACATATAATTCCAGAATCAAGAAATTCATAGACAGATCAAACATAAGGGTGCTTTCGCATAAGGGTGCTTTCGGCAGCAAAAAAACCAGGGCTTCAGAATTGCAATAAAGAATATGATTTCATCACATTCAAATAGAATTATTTTCGAATCCCAATTCGAAGTGGCCACCAACATAGCCTCAAATAAAATTAAAACGAAAATTTGAAACAAAGAAAAATATACTTTAAAATCGAAAACTGAAATGAAGAACCTCTGCTTACGTTTTTAAAGAAAATAGATCGATTCAGCTGAGGATTGATAGAGAGCGCATAAAAATTCGATGCTTCCATTGTTTGCTACACGGTACAAATCATCAGGTGCAATTAATTAATGGATGATTGGAACTGAAAAATACGAAAACAAAAGAATAATTACTGAAAAATGGAATTTGGGGCTGAAATTTTTACATGATTTGATTTGGTTACAGCCGATTTTCTGCAGCAGCTCGATATGGAAAAATTTGGACTTGTCCAAGTGATAAACTGTGAAAAATTGAGTAAGAAATTAAGGTTGGACTTTGGGCCGTATCTCTCATTGGGCTAAACCCAAACAATATTAGCTATGGGCCTTTCCCATTTCGAAGTTCAGTTTGTCCATAACAATTATTAAAATTCATCTCCTTTGGAAGCTTGTAGTTAATAGTTAAAAATGATGGGATAGTCTATCCTTTACATTTTTTTTTTCTCTCTAGAATGGAAAGAAACTTGTGCGCAAAGGCGTCATTCAAGAAATTTAGGGATTGTTTGATAAAGTTTTTGATAATAATTTTATCAAAATTTGATAAAAGTTTTAGAAATGAATGGTAGAAAAATTAATAAAAATTATGGGTCTCATTCTTAACTTTTTAATAACTTTTAAGTAAACAAGCACTTAATGAGAAAAATATAAGCGGGAAATTTTGTTATTTTGTGTCGTTTGGATTGTGTAAGTACAAGTGGGTATGGTCCAATTTAATTCTATCCTAGTAAATTTCGGGCTTAAATTCAACTTCTTTTAGGGATATGTCAAAATGTTTCTTCGAAAAAAGTAATAGCTTAAAAAATGCGGGAAAGTGTGCTTTTTTTTTTAAATTATTTTCGATTTCCAATTTTCTCAACAACCCTGTTGCAATTTGCAACA